>CM071924.1:68252959-68318257 GCA_016081115.2 Rehmannia glutinosa | reverse complement strand
AATCAAATGAATGTTTATCACCAAATCTGCATAGTTTTCTAAATGTAATCTCATCTTCAGATATTGATGAAAATGCCAACCCTTTTTTAAATCAAATCCTAGACCACATGTGGCCCATAAGGTGATAGACAACTAAAGTGTTTGTAATAAGCCATGTTGCAAAGACTTCATCAGGAAAGATTGCTGAACCCGAAATAGACGGTTTGATGATCTATAAAGAGAGAAAAAAATTCATATGTGAATGAAGTTAATCAAGAAAAAACAAGTTCTATTAAAAGCTTGAAGGTAGAACAAAATCAATAAGAATAAGAATATCAACAATCCTTACAAAAACATGAGATTGAAGGCGTGAAGCCGAGAAGATCTGAATTTTCTGTACCCTCATAATCAAGTCAAGGAAGCTTTTCATGCACTGAATAATTATAATGATTAAAGTACCAAATCACTATAACCATTAACCGGTCTAAAAACACAAATTGTTCCAGGTATATAGTGAACTATTGATCTTGGATATGTTATCCAAAAGCTGAGGTTATTCTAAATCGGCATCAACGACGGAATTTCAAATTTTTAAGTTAGATCCTTTCATACCAACTTTCAAAAAACCACTACTCATGAATACTCATACATGATATACTAACAATTATCCGTTATGCTAATAACCTCTGGTTATAACACTTCAAGTCAACCCCAACTCCCTTTCATGCATAACCATAAGTGTCATTTATGATATATCCTACTATTGATTAATTGAATTGAAAGTCACATCCATTCTATGCTATTCAATCATTTCAGTACATAGATAATTAGAATCACGAAATCAAATCAACCAATACGGTACAGAGAAATTTACATGGGATCCATTTTGCTAATACATTCATGCTATTAAAATCCAGTGAGAGCAAAGTTGCTCAAGTTTATAGGTCTCACTCAGTAAATTAACGACTTTGTCTCTCTACTTAATCAATTTCAGCAAAGTTTCCAATAAAATCGCATATTAGTATTCCATAAGTGGTCTTGATCCAGTTAATTGGTCTCCCTCAACACTCAACAACATTGTCTCTCTACTCGGTCAATTTCAGCAAATTAAAATTATTTTATAATTACTTGCTCAAAAAGGATTAGGTAAAAACTAGCAAAATATATAGCGAGTTTTTATTTGTTTACTGAAAAAGTAGTGCTCAATTTTTAAAATATTAAAAGTTAGAAGGGGAAAAAAATAAAAGAAGTGGCGGCTTTTATAAAAAATAATAATAATAAAAGAAGCAGATATATGTGTTACAAGGATACCATACGAAACAATATCTGATCAGGAGACACTCTTCAATAATATACTTGCACACTCTGAGAGTGCTAAAGTAGACGTAGAATATTAATTCAGAAACTAACTAGATAAACAAAAGTGTGGAATACTTATCCTGTGCAAAGTATAACAATTTTACACAAATAAAAAGGAAAAATAAAACATTTGATACATGGTAAACATTTAAAAAAACACACTATGTAATTTAGGGGACATATAAATTCTTCAGTGGTGTCCGCGAGTATGAGAAAGGAGAGACCAAACTATTAGCCATGACATTCTAATATTCTATTCCAGTAACGTATAGGTAAAAATAAAAATCAATGCTAATCAAGTACAAAGGAGGACATGAAACACGCAACAGCTTACCATGCGGAAGACAAACCATATCTCGTCTAAAATCTACGCTCTTCTGCTAAAGATAAATAGGTCAGTTTGTGATTAACAAATTGAAGGTATCACCAGGGTGGTAGCTACTAGCTACTGTCAGCATTGATAACCACTAACCAGGTCAATGACATCCTTCATAATTCAAAAAAAAAAGGCCGAGTTGCTTTTTGACAGAGGCAGCAAGGTTCTCTCCCATCCCACGTATTAATTATTAAATAATTGAAAAAGGTAAAGTTATGAACATTCATAACGGCATTGGACATCAATTGTTGTCGTTAATATTATAGGCTGGTTCAGAGAAAATGAATAAAAATGGCAGACTGCAATTCAGTTTTCCCCACTAATGCACGGCCATCACAGAGAAAATAATGAAATGTGGGGGCAAAAAAAAAAAAAGATGCTTTGGTAGCGTCGGGAATCAACACCCCAAAATCAACAGGTCTTGAGTTGATGCATGTTGTTTGAGATAAGATTTACCTTCTACCCACTGTCTGTCCCCAGTGCCATGACATTTCCCACAACTTGTAAATTTAGAAACTTTACAACTAAAAGATAGATAAGTTTAGTCAACAAAGGAACTTACACCAACAGGTAACCACAGCTGCTATAATATAGTCGTCCATAAGGATCACTCCCCAAAAGTTCTGCTCCTCGAATTGACTTGCCCACTTTCATCCAAGGCTTATCCTTTTCAATGGCACATTCAGGGCAATACCAATCACCCTCAGGCAACAGGCTGCTGACAACACCTACACACCTTGAATGGAATGCCGCAGGGCAACCGTCACAGCATATTAAGTTTCCATCCATCCTACAGAGACAGCATTCATCACTGTTCCAATCTGCAGGTTCCTCAGCATCATCTTCTGTAACGCAGGGACGTACTAGCAACATCCGCCGTGGCCTTCCTTTTCGGGAGCTGTCAAATTTCGTATCGCGCGCCAAATCTGTGTGCCGATCTGTTGCCAATGTCCTTCTGTTCAGCTCTGACCTAAAGGTTTCTACTTCAATTACATCATCACAAAGATGACGCAGTATCTCAACCTTTGCTGAAACAGGCAGTTCGTAATAGTCATTCTGAATTAGCTTCAAGTGACAAAGATCTAAACCAGGAATATACCCAGGACTGTGCAATAACAGATACTCGACCACAAACATTGGCCATGTAATCAAGTCAAGAAAATCCCAATTAAGAGACCTAAATCAAAATTTAAATATGTGAGATAGTAAGTACCACGAAACGGATTTTAAATGTATAAATTTTCAGCAAGGGTGAACTTAATACCTGAGACAATCAGATGCAGACATAGAACCTTCATCGGATAGAGACTCCAAATGCCTCCGTAATGTTCTTAGAAGGGAAACATGAATGGAGTCGAACAATAATGTCGAATCATGACATTTAACAGATGCCACAAAATCATCCAGTTCAAAGGGGCTTAAAAACAACAAAGTACTAAATGACCTCAAAAATGCATAAACAGAAACAAAATCAAATGCCGAAACTCCAGTTAAATTCAGGTTGCAAGAAGAAGGCGGTAACTCCACTTTTGGTGGAAGACTAACAGGATTGGGAGATTTTCCACGAGCTGCCACCATAATCATTTCATGAGACACAGCGCTAATTGCTGGAGATGACAACTTATGATCAGTGTCATCAAACCCTGCTGCATCAAAGACTTGATCTGGACTTGAAACAGCATCCATTTTCGCTCTACGACTACTCCTTCTCAATCCTGTTGCTGGTGTAGACAAGGTAGTATCATTATCTGATAACTCTCGTCTCTTCCTACCTCTTCTCCCTCTCACTATAGTTCCTGAAACCCCATTGTCATAATCAACTGAATCATTACCATTTTTTAGTGGGGTTTCTTCTCCACTTTTCAAGTCTGATTTCATATTCCCAGTTTCAAAATCCACTTTCAGCGACTCTGGGGTGGCCAATTCAATATTATTATTACTGGATGCGTCTTTTCTCTTTCTACCCCTTCTCTTCTTTTCTGCAATTATTGGAGCCACATTTTCATTATCAACCCCATTAGCACAGTTCTTCATCGAGCTATCTTCTTTGTTCTCTACATTTACTACAAGATTCCCCTTATCTCCATCTACATCAACTAAAATTTCTTTAACATCACCCTCCCCCAACTCTTCCTTCATCTGCATATATCCTTCGGTATGAACCCTTTCATTTGCTCCAAATTGCCCGTCACAATCTTCCAAATTCCTTACGTCGTCCTCTGTTAACTGTAAATTCAAGTCAAAGCAACGCCCTTCTATCTTATCACTCAATTTCTCGCAATCCTCGTTTACATCCAAATTCAAATCAATAATTTCTTTTTTTGCTCCTGAATTCTCTACTATATCTCCTTTATTCAAATATGACCTC
Source organism: Rehmannia glutinosa (assembly GCA_016081115.2). Lineage (NCBI taxonomy): Eukaryota > Viridiplantae > Streptophyta > Magnoliopsida > Lamiales > Orobanchaceae > Rehmannia > Rehmannia glutinosa. The sequence goes on along the minus strand of CM071924.1, from coordinate 68,314,175 downwards.
TCATCCAACTCCAAATTCACACCTTCATTCAAATCCAAGCCAGGCAGCTTAGCCCCACCAGCAACAGCATTACCCCCATGATCATCATTACTAATATAATTAAACGCATCATTATTCAAATCCAGTCCTCCATTCAAATTCAAGTCAAATTCCCCAGAAACCCCCTCTCTACCTACCAAACTATCGCAAACCCCACTCTCAAGTACTGATTTATCACAGTCTTTACCTTTATTAACAATGCGACGTCGCTTTTTAGGCTTGCGTCCTGGTTTCTTAACGGACGTCTCCAACGGCTGCGGAGGTGGAGGCTCGGTGGACATCAAGAGCGAAGAGACTTCAGACAAGTCTAATTCCTCGGAATCTCCATCGTCGTACACGATCTTGAAAAACCCAGTTTCCGGTTCGTATGTCTGAACCAGACCGAAGAATGTTCCGCGGCCTTGGAACTCCTTCTTCACCCTTCTGCCCACATACTCCATTCCCCAATTTCACATAAAACCCTGAAGAATCGAAGAATAGAAAAATAGAAGTTGAATTGAGGGGAAAAATAAATTAAGAATAAAACCCCAGTATAATTGATCTGCAAAAAGCCCTTCCGACTGCAGAGAGAAAATGGTGGGGGGGAGGGGGTAAGGGGGGTTTTGTTTCTCTCTCTATAATGGGAAAAAAGTTTGGTGTGCTGGTGGCGTGGGAGTGGGGACTACATATGATACAGAGTACAAATGTACAATAAAAAAGTGAAGGAAGCTGTGTTTTTAATGTGACAGAGGTGATTTCAAACTTTACTGGGTTTTGAGGTACAACATACGAGGCGGAAGGTACTCCTACCGCAATTGGTTGGAATTCTGAAAAGGTATGGATATGAAGGACCTATTTTAGTTATATAAATCAGTTTTTTTTCTTTTTTACTTTATAAATTGAGGCACAGCTGGTAGAGAAAGAATTACAATAGCAATAATACTTAGGGTGTTTGAGAAAAAAGGGAAAATAAAAGGGGATTACAATTAAATATTTTTCCTCATTTGTCATTTGGAAGAGATTTCAAGTGTGATTGTTTCTCATTTTCTCCCCTTTGATTACATAAAGAATAATCAGAAAAAATAACTAAATGTGATTGGGGAATGTTGGAAGAAGAATGAAAAATGAGTTCCAAGGGCATCAAATACTTTTCGTTTCAACCAGAGTTTGTAGCTTAAATGGTATCGCTCACATTTGTAAGGGAGTTGATCAGGGTTCGAACCCGATATCTTTCAGTTTCTTTGAAATTTATCCATTCCCCTCTAACCAGTACTCCCAACTTATTAAAAAAATATTCTTCGTTTTGATTCAAGTATAGGGGCTATCGACTGGGGGCTTTGAAGATTATCTATGACTATGGACACTTCGTGAAACTAGAGTTGTAGGAACTAGGAAGTCTTCACACTCTTGTTGTCCATCGAGCATCCATCTCCATAGCCATCAGAGTCATTTATATGGAACTAAGGCACAAGCCTGAAAAGCGACACCACATTAATAATAAAGGTATGGCAACTTTGTAAGATAAAAGTATAATTCACTAAGGAATGAAGATATTTCCATCACTCAATTTGTCTATGGATTTAAGGTCAATCTTATCTGCGAATTTAAGATTAATCTTATCAGTCTGAGTTTTATAGATCTGATAGATTTTTCCGTGTGAAAGGTCGAGAATTTTGTTGAAGTGGCTTCGGAGCGAAGTTGTTGAATTGGTTTAAATCGAGATTTCCTCACCTTTTTCTCGAATTGTATCTTACGATCGGATATAAGAAACTCTAAATACACACACGTACTCCTTATATATTTAATAGTGCTTTTATTCGTTTCTGCCTTTTTTTGGCTTTAGCACATGCATGTGTTGGATATTTTTCTACCTACCCCGTCAAAATCCAATCATAGAATAGAAAAATATCAGTATTGTATTGTATATAATAATGTATAGTGGGTAACGAAATCTTTATGTTTATGAAAGCAAAAATCAGATTTTGTATAGGTTGTGCACATCTTAAAAATATTTTCTTTAAGGCATTAATTCCTCCCACTATGGTATAAATGGTTCTCAGTGAACTAGCCTCCAGGATATAAAACCTATTTCACAAAAAATCCAATGTTTCACTCATTAGAATTTTTCAACAGCATCATTCACAAGTTGTAGTTAAAAAAATAAAGGTAGAAAGTAGGAAAGAAATAAATGACATAGGAAACTCTTCGAATTGATTTTTCCATCTCTTTTTCCACATCAATTTTGTTCTACCGCTAAACACCTAAATTAATCTAGCGATCCTCGCAAGAGTACGAGATTAATTGTAGAGTAGCAAGTTAATCTCAAGTCGTCCATCAAGGAAGACTTAGCCGGCAAATAATTATTGGGTATCACAAATAATATAAAATAAAATACTAAACACTCTAATCCAATTTTTTAAGATTTGAAATAATTAAATTAATTATTAAAAATGAATATTCAAAACCACTAAATTAAATTTGGATCAAACACGAATGGAGAACGTCTAGGACTTCAGATTCATATCCTCAAATTACCAAGCAGAATATCAATCAATTGATCATGCAATTAAATAATCAAGAAAACAGATATAAACTAGGTCTAGATCTGATAACTCTCATATTCACTAATGAAGTCTAACTAGATCAAATTTACCTAATTAATTAACCAAGTTAGACAATGCATTGTTGATTCATATCTAACCCCTAATTGAATTTAATCCGACAATAATCTCAATTAGTTTCTCCTAATATTCAAAAGTTGATCAGACATTCAATTATAAAACAAAACAATTCAATTAGGAAAGGCATAATCAATCAATCCATATTCATCATTGTTTATTCGATTCAACTCATTCTAACCCTAGAACAAGGGAATTAGCTCATGGAGAAATTCATCAATTCAATTAGGCAAGAAATAATAATCACAAACATTATCATGAATCAATTAGTATCAAAATAAAATCAAATAGATAAATAAAAATGGAGAAGAATTACACTTTTTCAAGTTGTAAGGAGATCTCCAACAGAAAACCCTAGTATTCACGTTGAAGAGAGGAGGAGGAAAAGAGAGAATAATCCACATTTTGTATCTAGCTTGAATAAAATAAAAATTTAAAGCTTTGGCTCCCCTTTTATAGCCCAAAGGGCCTAACAACTCGCGAGAGTCCAAATCCTAAAAGGAATTTGATAATAACCGAATCCGGCCGTTCGCAATCTTTTTTCTTCTTTTCTGCTTGAACGGCCATGGGTCGTTCCATGCTTTAAAGTGCGAGCCTGCTATTTGGGAACGGCCATGGAACAGTCATTCCCTTTGTTTTCTCCCACGCGAACGACCATTGAACAACTGTTCGCCTAGTTTTATTCCTTCGTGTTCACTATACGTTGCAAAATTGTGCTTTCCGCCTACTTCTTGATCCTTTGTCATTCTAATTGCACTTTTCACTAACAACAAGCATAACACACACAAAAATAGGCTCAACGACAAACACGCAAATAAAAATACGAAATATACTATGAAAAATATAGAAATTAAAGAAAAATAACCCACAAAATACTAACAAAAACACACAAAATAACTCCCCCACACTTAACTTTTTGCTTGTTCTCAAGCAAATAATAGTGCCTATAAATCCAACAAGAAATACTATGGTCAATTTAAGAGTCAATTTATCCATCACACCACGTCATATCCACCTCGAATTATCCCGCATTGATCCCCAACCTTCACAACGGACTCACTCAGCTAAGGTTAATAGTTAGTTAAGGTGTTCGGTCCTCCTTACTAGGTTTCAAATCCGTGTCAAAAGTTGCAACCCTGTCACACAAAACAAATTACACAATTACTAGCCATGAACATTTTTTGTCTTTTTTTCTCGCTAGAATTCTCGAGATATTCTTCCACTAGGCATAAACTTTGGATTTTCTCCAAAGACTCCTAGGGTAGTTTAGCATACTCATGTTTGTCTTGAGTCGTTTACGTAAAAAGACAAACATGTGGCTCATGAATGCTCATAGTTACTAAGAAGCTCAACTAGATGAGTATAATTTAGATTGCTCTATTTTTTTCTTACTTTTTTTTTACCCTTTTTTTCGATCAATTATTTTTTCATTTTCAAGGCTAACAATTTTGTGTACACACGCAAATCAAAATAGGTTTTTAATTTAATTCACATCAACGAAACTTCGCAATTCAAGCCCCACAACCTAGACTATCATTTTACCATCGCCTTCTTTGTCTACCACAAGGGTTGATTCACAATTTAGTCAAATCCTACGTATCAAATTTACAGTGTCATTTCATAATCAAAATTCAAATTGCTACATCTATTTTAAATTAGCTAAACAACACCATTATTAAGCTTAAATAATCATAGGGCTAGCGAAAGAAATAACCAAATGCAACCATAACACCTAGACATCGACCAATTTTCTCCTCCACACTTAAAACATGCAATGACATTAATGTGTAAAAACAAAAGAGAATGAAAGAGACATGTCCCCGATAAATGTGATAATTTCGTAGTAGTTAAGTCAATCACGTAAGCTGACATTCCTTTGACCTTCAACCTCAGAATAAATGCGGAAAGGTGCACCGTACTTCTAGGCCAAATCGACCAGCTTGGGCTCCTCCGCAACTCGCCTCCTTCGCTTTGCGTTTTTGGTCCTAACCATGGTTAAAAATTATGAAAAGTGGGTGGAATTGATGGTAATGGAGTGAGGAATGGTTTAATCGGAGTGAAATTTCAATTTTTGGAAGTTGAATTTTCGCGAGAAGGAGGAAAATTTAAAGTAGAAGAGAGAAATTAGGATGTTGTGGAGAGAAAAGGGGTTGGGACAAGAGGAAGGGTTTTCTGGTGTAGGATTCCAGGTTTTTTGTATTTTTGTCTTTTATTTTTATGAACAGTGCCCAATGAGCAGCGAACGGGCTTTACATGCCCCTTCATGACATGGAACGAGTAATAGACGAGGCATGCAAAGATAGCAAAAATGGGGAGCGAACGGTGTGCTAGCATAGGCCGATGTTTGTCGAACGATTGACCCAACGAGCAAGGTATGTAGGGGTTGGGAATGGCTGAACGGCGTCCGAACGGCATGCGGTCAGAACCTGATGCATGGTCAAAGGCCTTTCACCACTGTTCGCCTATTTTTTCGATTTTTTCAATTTTCTTAATATTTGGACCTACAACACTCGGCTAAAAAACGAATAACTTGTCACGGGTTAGTCAAATAAAATAAAAAAGAAAATTTAAAAATAAATAAAAGAATAACTTAAAATAATTGGGTTGCCTCCCAAAAAGCACTTTTTTATCGTCATTAGTTGATGTCAGCAACTGATAAAATCATGGTGGGTAATTGAGCAATACATCTCTTACCACCTTGAAATTATAATCTAGCTTAATCAAGCTTTAAATCACATCATGTTCCTGCCATAAGACATCTTTCACAGCAGAATCGACAGAGTCCGTACTAAAATTATCATGCAAGGCAGATGCAGAACTACAAGCTATATCAAAAACTGAAAACGTCAAAGTTTTGCCCAAAACATTCATACTAAGTTTTCTAGTTTTGACATCAATCAAAGTGTTAGTGATCATCATGAATGGTCTACCCAATAATATAGTATCATCTTTAAGATTACCTTTATTCTTTCCCATATCCAAGACAATAAAATTAGTGAGAATTTTAAGGCCACCTACTTGGACTAAAATATATTCAACAATGCCAGTAGGATACCTAATGGACCTATCAGCAAGTTGCAAACGTAACTCAATGGACTTCAATTCCCCTAAATCTAATTGTTTAAATATCTTTGCGACTTTCAACTCCAAGATCAAGCATACTTGCGACTTTCTTACCATGACCAAAAGAAATATTAACAATGAAACTACCTGAATCTTGTTATTTTGGGAGTGGACTTAGGGATGAAATAGGAGGTTTGTGAGGATTATCAGTTTCGTGGAAGGACGATCCCTTACTTGCCTCCGTATTCACTTTTTCTTCACTTGCATTATCTTTATTTTCTGCTTACGTGATACATGTGGGGTTAGACGAGACAATAAAATAAAGAATCTCAATTTCATTATCATAAACCTCACCAATTTCAAGAATGGTGATGGCTTGAGCTTGCGTCGGTTGACTAGGCAGTGTGTCATTCTTGAGACATGTCGAGCTATCTCACCAACTTGAGTCCCAATTCGCGTAACAGAAGCTTTCAAGGAATCGAACTGCCTATTATTACCCTCTTGTGTTTGCTAAGTAACTTGAATAAAGAATTTAAAACTCTATTCTAATGTATGTCGTAGTGGTTGTTAGGGCTGCTGAACTTGCGGAGTAGAATTTGTCCAACCCAAATTGGGGTGATTCCGCCAACTAGGGTTATATGTTTGTTGAAAATGGTCCATCGACTGACTGCTCAGGAACAACATTACAAAACATTGGCACCATGCCCATAACCACCACAAACTCCACAAGACTCAGTAGATGGGGTGTTTGGAGATCCATGAACTACAAGCAATTGGACCTGCTTAGTGAGTTCTGCTAAGTGCTTGGTGATCTCATAGGATGGAGGCACCTCATTTGTTGTAGCCCGTCTACTCCTTGCACTCTTTTGCTGCGAATTATTGCCCATCATTGTTCACCTAATTTCTTAGCTTCACCGCAAGTGAATGACGTAGTTAATAGGTATGGTAAGCAAGGTCGTTCCCACAAGGATTAATAAATTAATGTACTAATTATTAAGATTATAATAGCACTGTTTTTATTTAGACGATCGAATTGTGATTGTTGATTTATAAAACTAAGAAAATATTCTAACATAAAAATAACAAAGCAAATAATCACGATTGAAAAGATAAGGAAATGGATAAATTCCAGGGCTATGATTTCAGTTAATCACTCTCTTGTTACCAGATCAGTCAAGCCAAATTTATTATCTAGCTTCCCTATAAGATGATCACAAAAGTAATTTATTCTCTCTCTCGAAACACAATAAACACATTGATTGGGTTATCTACGCTAGCATCTCTACTCAACATAGGATAACCAACTCCCAAAAGCATAAAAGATCAATAAATCCTCATAAATAATCACAGACTTCTCAATCATGTAAAATATTCATGTCAAGTACTCAAGATCTAGTATTGAAACTCATCTCTCGAATTATGATTCAACACACGAAACATGCTAAATCATTGGCCACATGATAAAACAAGCAATAAAGCAAAGTACTCAAATAGGGTTCGAAATAATAACTTCAATTAAAATCAATCATCCAACAAGAGTTAATTAACCTACTCCCAAGCCCCGGAATGATAAGATGTTTAGTCGGACATGGGAAAAGAAGAATTCATAGACAAATTGTTCAAATCCATATCAAACTAGATGAAAATAAAAATATAATGGAGAAGAAAAACTCAGGGATATCGATGATCTCTCAATCAATCTTCAATCCTCAAACGTGGATGCGATCTTTACCTTTCTCACGTTTTCTCCTGAAGAAGGTTGCTCTTTTCTCTATTTTTAGGGTAAATTATGTGTGTCCTTCTTCGGGTCCGCCTCCTATCAATTTATAACCTCGTAGGACCAAACCTAAGTTGATACGGAACGAAACTCTTCAAACTCGCACAGACGCATGGGTCGTGCCAAAGCGCACAGGCTGCTCGTTCGTCAATTCAAAGTTGCAATTTTTCCCTGAGCAGACACACGGGCCGCCCATGCGTCAATGTGAAGATCATGCCCTGTTGCACCTCTCACGCACGGGTTGTGCGTGTACGCACAGACTGCCCGTGCGTGACCATTTTTCGCCCGATTCTGCTGATTTCTTCTCGATTCAGCTCCATACTTCGCATAATCGCACAATTTACAAATGTTCTATATTGCAATGCTCCAAATTATCACAAAAGTGCTCTTAACATTGTTATTTTCCTGCAAAACGAAATATCTTTTCCAAATATTGAGAACACGACCCTTATTACTATGTTAATGCATGTTTATCAACTCATTTTAGTCAAAACCATATCCAAAATATATGCAAAACTCACACTAAACAATCATCTCGAAGAGGTCATAAATCTTTTGTGTCATGTGTGCACCCATATCACCTCAGGTTCCATTGTCAACCATGTATTGATAATTATATGCCAACCCATCATAGAAAAATTGATTCAATAACTCTAAGGGATAATGGTGGTGTGGGCACAGAATCAATAAGTCTTTAAAGCGATCCCAAGCCTCGTGAAAGGGTGCACCATCCGCTTGGCTAAAAGTAGTGATTTAGCCTGTAGATCTGTCATCTTCTGCTTAGAATAATATCTCCCCATATATTTATTGTAGACTATCTCCCAATTAGTCAAAGAATTAGGAGACAAAGACATAAGCCATGACTTGGCTCGATCTTTTAGTGTGTAAGGGAAACATCTCATCCGCAACTGATCTTCATTAATCCCTTGTAGCGAAAAGGTTTGAATGACTACATAAAACTCACAGAAGAAGTTAAGGGGATCTTGGTTTGGCATTCCATAAAAAGATGGCAGCTGATTGAAGTGGATCATTTTGAGCTCGTAATTTCGTGATGCCTCTCCCAATTAGATAAACGAAGTTGCCATCCCAATGATGGGTCTAGCAAAATCCCTCATCAAACGTTGTGGTTGCTCGGGATTATTAGCCATTCCAGGTGCTTGTTCTTCGGGTTCTTTCTTTAGAACTTGTTCTTGGTATTCCACAGTACTCTGCTACTTTCGGAAGAATCATTGACTTTGTCCCTTGTATGCTTTGCAACTCGATGAATTTCGTCCACGTAAGGCACTAAATCCAGTCTAAGATTTCTGCGTCCTTGCATAAACAACACAAGAAAGTACATCAAACGCACCTGTGGGAAATTTGTAAACTTAAAAAAAGAAAAGAAAATCCTAATCTAGAAATACAAAAAATAAACACAATAATTATTACGCCTAAAGCCTTCCCTGGAAATAGTGTCAAATTTTGTTCAACCGCTAAACACCTAAATTAAACTAGCGATCCTCGCAAGAGTACGAGATCAATTGTAGGGTAGCAAGTTAATCCAAAGTCGTCTCTCAAAGAAGACTTAGCCGTTAAATAATTATTGGGTATCACAAATAATAGAAAATAAAATATTAAACACTCTAATCCAATTTTTTTGATTTGAAATAACAAAACTAATTATTAAAAATGAATATTCAAAACTACTAAACTAAAAATTTGGATCATACACGAAGGAGAAACGTCTAGGGCTTGAGATTCGTATCCTCAAATTACCAAGCAGAATATCAATCAATCATGCAATTAAATAATCAAGAAAACAGATATAAACTATGATTAGATCTGATAACTCTCGTATTCACAAATTAATCTAGCTAGATCAAATTTACCCATTTCATTAACCAAGTTAGATAATACATTATTGATTCATATATATCTTCATAATTGAATCTAGTCCGGCAATAATATCATATCTCGATCTCAATTACTTCCTCAAAATAATCAAAAATTGATGAGACAATCAATTATAAAATAAAGTAATTCAAATAGGAAAGGCATAATCAATCAACCAATATCCATGCTTGTTTATTCGATTCAACCCATCCTAACCCTAGAACAATGGAATTAGCTCATGGAGAAATTCATCAATTCAATTAAGTAAGAGATAATAATCACAAACATTATCATGAAGCAATTAATATCAAAAGAAAATCATATAGATAAATAAAGATGGAGAAGAATTACACTTTTTCAAGTTGTAAGAAAATTTCCAAGAGAAAACCCTAGTATTTACAGCCCAAAGGCCCTAACAACTTAGGAGAGTCCAAATCCTAAAAGGAATTTGATAATAGTCGAATTGGTTGCGTTAATCTGCGTTGGGTCTTGAACGGGCACTAAACGATCGTTCGCAATCTTTTTTCTTCTTTTCTGCTTGAATGGCCATGGAACGGTCGTTCCATGCTTTAAAATGCGAACCTGCTATTTGGGAACGGCCATGGAATGATAGTTTCCTTTGTTTTCTCCCACGCGAACGGCCATCGAATGACCGTTCACCTAGTTTTCTTCTTTCTCGTTCACTATACGTTCCAAAATTGTGCTTCTCGCCCACTTCTTGTTCCTTCGTCATTCTCACTGCACTTTTTCACCAACAACAAGCATAACACACACAAAAATAGACTCAATGGCAAAACACGCAAACAAAAATACAAAATATACTACGAAAAATATAGAAATTTAAGAAAAATAATCTTACAAAATACTAACAAAAACACACAAAACAATCCTTTCACTAGTTAAGGATTTTGTTAATGGATCAACTAACATATGACTCATAGGGAGATACTTTAGTACAATCTTCCATTTTTTAATTATATTTCTAATATGATTATATCTCATAGCATTATGTTTGCTATAGATTAATATTCTCCCATTCTTTGTATTGTAGATAACAATTTCATTATCATAACACAAAGTAGATTGACCTTTTTTAGGATCTATTAAAATAATTGTTTCCAAAGAATCTTTTAAAACCATACAAATTTCACTACCCACTATACAGTATTATATACAACATATTGATGATAGAAATTTGTAATAATAAAATGATGATCCGTTGTTATATGTGATTGGAAAACTGAGAGTGAATAAATAGTGTATTTTATCTATAAAAAAATTGCAAAAAATGTATATTGACGCACAAAAGTTTTCTCTAATAGAAATTTTAAAATTTTGATAAGTAATATATCGGGAAAATTGCAAAAATGGTCTTGTATGTTTTGGGTAGTTGCAAAATTGGTCCTCTCCGATTACCTTTTTACAAAAATGGTCCTGTATGTATGATTTTGTCTCAATTTAAGGACAATCCACACCCAATATAAGTCATAATTAAGGTTAGTTGGCAAGATTCATCCCCTTGCTACAATGAATAGGGAAAATTGCAAAATTGGTCCAGTATGTTTGGTGATGTTGCAAAAAAAGTCCTTTCTTATTTGATTTTTGCAAAATTGGTCCTAATGTAATAAAATGTCCTTAATGGAGAATATTTTTTTATAAAATTTGAAGAATTATGGGGAAACAATTATTTTAATAAAATAAATAAATCTCAGTTTTTAATAAAAATAATGTAAATTAAATAATCAAATCATTTAAATAATTAAAGCAATAGTAATAAGTATTTAATAATTAAATTTTCAGAAAAAAATAATCATTTAGAATAACCTATTAGGGATTAATTTACTGGTGTTCAAAAAATAATGGATTAGTTTGGATGGTTATTTTATTTTTATAATTTAGTTTCTTAAAATAATAATTAAATAGTTTATTGCTATTAATTCAATTATTTAAATAATTTATTAGTTTACTTTTAATTATTTTATTTTGTATGTCATGTAAAATATTTTTCTTTCTTATACTTTTAACTATTTTATTTTGTATTTATTTGAACTTCAACTTCCATTTTACATATAGATCTAAGATTTTAATTTTAATTATATATCGATTACATTATTTTGTTTATAATATGTTTCCTACTGCTTAATCAAATATTTACATAAAGTTTCTTTGGAAAGACCAAATACACAAAGGTTTACCTTTGAAAAGCTAATAGTAGTCATTTTGCATATTAAAACAAATATTTAGTTATTTTATTAAAATAATTATTCCCCATATTTTTTCTGCAATCCTGTTATTTTATTTTTTTATTTTGTATAAATTAACGTAAATGTTCGGGAGACAATTGATCAGACCTTGTTAATTGGGAATTAATTAGTTATTGTTGAAAAGAAATTAATATGTAAGATTAAATGATTATCTTGTTTTTATAATTTAGTTTATTAAAATTTTAGTTATTAGATAATCTGTTACTATTATTCTAATTATTTAAAATGGTTTGATTATTAATTTACGTTATTTTTATTAAAATTTGAGATTTATTTATTTTATTAAAATAATTATTTCCCCATAATTCTTTTATAAAACTATTACATTTTATTATATATAGGACCAATTTTGCAAAACTCGGATTGAAAAGGACTTTTTTTGCAACACTCCCAAATATACAGGACCAATTTTGCAATTCTCTCAAACCATGTTGGCAAGAGGGTGATTTATCTTGTCAATTAAGCTTAATTAAGACTTAATCCGCCGGAAAATTCAAAATTGGATGTGGATTGTCCTTAAATTGAGACAAAATCATAAATCCAGGACCAATGTTGCAAAAAAGTAATCGGAGAGGACCAATTTTGCAACTACCCTAAATGTGTGTATATATATATATTAAAAAAATGAACATCGTTGGCATCTTTTTTCTTTAAGAAACGTGAAAGTTTCTTGACATGTTACCAACATGTGGTAAGGTATTTGGTCTTTTGATTTCAATTTCATTTCGTCTTTCTTATATACTAAAGCCTTTAGCTTGTTTAAAAGAAGTACAATTCGAAAAATAAAATTCAGGGCTAAACTCTAAAGGTAGTGGCATTAGATACTTTCCATCACTTGGAAAAAAGAATAGGATTTGAGCATGGGAGAAAAACAAAATTGAATTATTTAATGAGATCGCTCGCAAAAAATTTGTTCAAATTTGGTTTGTTAATAAAACAACTAAGTTTGAAACACTATTTTTTAATTGACTCTCATCAAGCTCGACTCAATTAATAAAAAAAATTAATATAAAATGATCGGGTTGTTCGAGCTTGACTAGAGTCCAATTCAATCAAAGTTCATTTATATTTTATTGGATTAACAACAAATTAAGTTCATATACAATTTTTCAAATTTTCACCTTGAATGTTAGTGAATGCGATTCGACTCTATTTTAACCATTAACCACTCTCACCCAAATAGATAAGTAAATAAATAAAAGAACTATGAACACAATTGCTCAACATTCCAGAAAAAAAAAGAAACATTTACGCTCCCATGACTTTTATATCATGCCTCAAATTTTTCGGATATTTTTTACGTTCCCATCAAATTTTTTTGGATTTTTTGACGTTATTGTATCAAGGTTGTTTAAAAAATATTTCAAATATGTTTATGCTAATAAAATTTCAATGAAATACAATTTCTGCCCACATCAGATAATCAATTTTATACTCAAAATCTTATAAATAATAAAATAAATACATACATAAACAACACATTTTAAAACAAAATACATTGAAAATAATATAGAAACAATACATGGAATTAAAAAACACAACTCAGAAACAACAAAAATAATATAGAAAATATCACATGAATAAAAAGAGCCTAAAAATAGGTAAAAATTACATTGAAACATCGAAAACTACATGGGAACAACAAAGAAACATCAGAATAATATTCAAAACAATATCTAAAACAGTATAGATACAATCCAAAACAGTAAAAACAATATAAAAACTACACAAGAACAAAAAAAGCTAAAAAATAGGTAAAAATCTGCACTGAAACATAAAAAACAACGTGAAAACAACACAGAAACAACAAAACAACATTGAATACAGTATATAAATAAGCCCAAAAACATAAAAATAATATAAATACATACATAAACAACACGCTTTTAATTTAGTTTATTAAAAGTGTGAAGAATAGGTAAAAACTATATTGAAACATCGAACAACATAAAAACATTATAGAAACAACCAAGGAACAATATATACAACATCGAAACGAATATGAAATAACATAAAAACGGATATGAAATAACATAAATAACATATAAAACAATAAAAGAATAAAAAAATTGAAAGAATCGTAAAAAAAGACAAAAAAATAAGCAGAAGCGTAAAATTGTCCAGAAAAAACGGGAGCATAATTTGCTGTCTTTTTGCCCGAAAAGTAGGATAAGTCTGACAAGTGACAATTACTCGAAATAAAACACGCTCGAACCATGGGCCTGAACCCTTTCAAACCTAGATCGGCCCATTTGTAATTAGCACCAAAGGTTGATCAATTCTTGGTTCGGCCCTCAGGCTAACAAAATGCCACTTAATTGTATCAACAAACATGAATATAAAATCAAGTGATCCAGTTTTGATATATTGTTATTAGAAACCAAAAAGAAAAAGAAAAATTCCCGAAAAATACCATCTGTTAAATTTGGAGGGGCTTGGTATGGCCCACATCATGAAGCGTACTCAATACGAGAAGAAGAGCCCAAATCTACCAAGTGAGGTTTTATCGTAAAACCAATTATTGATAGAAGGAGTAGATCAATTGGCTTCTAAGTAGGGTTCTCTTCCCCTAACTAATCAATACGAGACAACTCATAAGTGACATATTTCAATATCATTTTTCCGAAAAATGAAGACAAGTTTTATGCTCCATGTTTATATATTTGGACATTTTATGCTCATGCCCATTTTTTGGACATTTCTACGTTTTGTTTAGTGAAAAAAATCATTATTATCTTTTTTTTGTCCATGTCTGATTTTTTATGTTGTTTCTATTTTGTTTTGATGTTTCAATGCAATTTTCTTAATTTTTAAGCTTTTTTTGTTCCCGTGTTGTTTTTTATATTGTTTCTATTATTATCGGTTTGTTTATATATTATTTTCAATGGTATTCTATTTTTCCGGTTGTTTTCATGTTGTTTCGATGTTTTAATGCATATTTTACAACTTTTTATGCTCATTTTATTCTTAATTGTTTATATTATTTTTGGATTATTTTTATATATTTTTTTAATATTTCTCCATGTTTCTTGGTTGTTTCTATGTTAATGTTTCAATGCAACTTTTAATTGGTTTACACTCTTTTTGTTCATGTGTTGTTTTCTTTATAGTTTGTGGTATTTCTAGGTTGTTTCTATATAATTTTCAATATTGCTATGTTGTTTCTTGGTTATTTCCATGTTGTTTTCGAGTTTTCAATACATTAGATCAAAAATTAAATTGTGTTTTTATATTCACATGTTGCTTCTATTAGTATTTTCGATGTGTTTTATTTTAATATGTGTTGTTTATGTATATATTTCTTGATTGTTTATATAATTTTGAGTATAAAATTATTTATTTAATGGTGGCATAAATTGTATTTCGCTGAAACATGTTCTGAACAACCTTGAAACAACAATGCCAAAAAGTTCGCAGAAAAATACATGAGTGTGAAAAAAAAAGCATAGCCTAAAAATATCTGGGAAAGACCCCGGTAATATAAAAATGTATTTTTTTTCCAAAATATAGAATAATTGTGTCCTTATCCCAAAAAACAATAGTTGCACAAAATTGCATGGGCCCAAACCATAATAAGAAAATATAAAAAAAAAAAATCAGTATATTGAAGATTATTGGAATATACCATTCTCGTACGTCCATAGATTATTGCAAATTGTAATATTCATTAGCAAATTACAATAGTCAATTGGGTTAAACATAAATACCACAAATCATTTTCTGTTGGAAATTTTTGGAAAAAAATATTATTTTTAATTTTGACCCTTGTAATAGTAAAAGGCAAATTTTAATAGTAAATGTCAATTTTTTATTTTTTGACCTTTTAATGTAAAGGACAAATTTTTGACCTTTTCAATAGTAAAAGACAAATATATATTTTATTGTGATGAAAGGTCATATTTATGCCTATAAATATGAGTTGTTTTTCACATTTGAAGTACACACAAAAACTCACTAAATTTCCATATATCTCCTAATCTCTTGCAATTTAATTTTTAGTGATAATTTTCAGGCATAATTTTCAGTTCTTCGAAATAGGTAATCCGATTTTCTCGTCTTATCATGGGAAACAGACGTTCAAATAAGGGACGAATCCATTTTAAGGATATTGTGTTGAACACATGATTCGAGTTAATTTTTATTTTGCTTTATCTGCAAATTTTACCGATCCGAATTTTTTCGATTCATATAAATTGTACTAGAAGAAACACTACTACTTTCCTACAAATTTAAAGCAAATTGGTTTTAAACGACTAGTACGGTTTATTTGGTATCTAATTTGAAATTTTGGCTTACCTGCAATTTTGTTTGTAATTTTGGCTAATGTTGCAATTTTTTGGATTAGTTTAACAATCTGGTTTGTTGTAATCAACAACTTTTATTAGCAATTTTAAAATCCATTTTACTGTCACCAAGAATACAAATATTTTGCTTGTTATTGATAATTGCAAACTGAATAGCTTACAGATACTGTTGGCGTCAAACATTGGAATTCTAACATTGAAACATCAGTTTTGTTATTGTTTAGTTAAACTTCCAGATAAGTTGTTTAGCTTACGAGATCTTTTCATTCGTAAATGTCGAATTGCATTCGGACTCTTTGTTCAATTATTTGTGTTAGAATCTTGAATTCGGACCCAACCTGCTTATTTCACAAGTAACTCGGACCCGACCCACGTAACCAATCTAATAAAATTATTTTTATATACATTTAATAGTTTTAATTAATTGAATAAATTTATTTTTAAAATCAATCACTATCATACACTATTCAATCAATAAAAAGTATCACAATTCACAACATACAAAAAGAAATAATATAATTGAATAAATAACATAACATATTAATCATATTTTAATAAAAATATTCAAAAGGACATTCATAATAATAACAATACATAATTAAGGAAATTTTATCATTTAAGTTTTAAGGATATGTCTTGTTTGTTGTTTTTTCTTACAATTAGTTATTTACTTAATTTTCTTTTAAATTCACAAACGGGTTAGACGGGTTAAATGGTCATAGTAGGTTGACCCGAACCCGACCTGTTTAATTGGCAGATTATTCGGGTTTAATCTAATCGACCCGAACCCACAAAATCTGGACCCATATCAATTAATTTCGTGTTAGGTTCGTATCGGATTTGTGTGTCGGATCTGAAATTTTGACACTCCTAACATTAGCTATAGTTGCCACGACCCATGACCATACGCATGCCAACCACTACCCTACAGAAATTATTTACCTTCTTTTTCCATCAACCAAAAATTTAAATTGATTAAACGGTAGGTTTGTTTTAGACTTCCACCCGAAAGACTTCATCCCAATAAAGAAATTGACTTCCGACACTTATATCTCATAACATTTCTCGTGTCCAGTCGATATGAGACTTTGTTCGAATTTCCTAACAAATATTAACTTGGTTTTAAAATTATTACTTCATTTGCTATCATATAAAAAAAGTTGTTTAATCTTTGAACTAACTTTATCATATCAACATTTTATGTTTTGATATTACTAACATATAAAACCCTAGTATTAATTTGTTATGTTGCTTGATCCTATTCAACTAGAATAAGAAAAAATCTAACTAAATTATTCACGAATCATATTTCAACAAAAAATATATATATATATATATATATTTTGATCAATTGCTCGAACAATTTACATTCAAACAATCAAAAGAAAATAGAAAAACCAAGTTATTTATGCGCCATATTGAATGCGTTAATTAGGTAATAAGACTATTCGTTACCATCCAAACAAAAAAAACATGCATAAAGTCCTACCTCAACAAGGTCCGGAATGGGTCGGGACAACCCGACCCAAGCCTAGTGGGCCAAGGCATAAAATTGAGGCGGGGCCAAATCGATCGACCCAAAATTTCATCGGGCTGCATTTCTTATAGCCCAACCCAATTCAACACATGTATTTCTTATGGTCCAACCAAGTCCAACTCAATGTGCGGGTTGGTCTGGGCCGGGCTAACCTCAACCAATGGCTGAGAATTGATCAAGAAAATCCCAACTCTCTCATCCAGCATTCCATCATAAATCCTAGTCTCCAATAATTTGATCATGGAAAAATACTTAGTTGATGCAAGTTCAGAGTCATCAATTTCAACAATGACTTCATTTCTGATGGGCTCACGTATCACATTTTCAAAAGGTTACATTCATTCATGTAAGAATTGGGGCATGATATTGCATATGTCTGATGGGCTCTCCTATCACATTTATGTTCTTATAGCACATGGATCATAAAAGTGCCCAAGGGCCACGGACCAAAATATTTAATTCTCCCCCACATTTGTTGCTTTGTTATTGTGCATCATGGCCCTTTTTGTCATACTGAGATCTCCTATTTTCTACTATGTTTTTTTTTTTTTTTTTGAAAAGTTATTTTTTACGATGGTTTGTCACATGTATAAGATGATTTCACCATTACTATAATATGATATTCATTTAATGTATTGAAACAATACACGGACTCGAAAATCCCAGCCGCTTCATAGTAATCAAGGAAGCAAAGAGAAGTAAGTTGTTCGATACTGCACGTGCCCTCATCATTTATCAATAATCTCAATTTTTTTTTTAATACGTAAAAATGTAAAATAGATGATCGTCAAATTCCTAAAGTATCCTCTCGTTTGAGTTAAATATCCCTGTCACCCCTCAAAAGATTTACAAGATTATAATCTTAGTAACTACTGCAAAATTCTTTGCCTTTTCCTGTTAAATGGACTTCATTTCTTTTAGTCATGTATAGCATGTTTTAGGCCATGGCGTTGAGATGCAGATAGCCTCTTACTATAAATACCATTGTATAATGATAATCTTGAGGGAAGTAAGTGATGGCTGTTTTTTCCCCTCATAATAAAATGTAAGGGATAGTTACAAAAACAACTCTAAAGTTTAACCTAATTACCAAAAAAAATTCAGTTATCTTTCAAATTACAAATATCACTCTGACATTTGTTTATATGTTACAAGTTGCACCCTCAATAGTCAATATTTGTTAGATAAATACAAATCTTAATAGACACTTGTAACACCTTAAGGCGGTATGTAATTTTGAAAGATAACTGGTACTTTTTGGTAACTAAACCTCAGGGGTAGTATTTGTAATTATCCTTAAATGTAAAGAGCAAATCAAAATGATAAGTTTCCTTATGGTTTTCTTGATCTGGAGAAACCGAAATCTTAAATATATAGGACACAGATTTTCAAGCACTCTGCAGTATTGAGCTATATCTACAAAAAAAACTGGAGTTAACATTTAAAAACAGGTAAAAAAAAAAAAATAGAACAGAGAAAATCAAACAATACATAACTAAAAATCTCTACATTGCCAGGAACAAGTTTTCCCTCTACAAATAGACAAGATGATGAAAAAGGTGAACTTCCCAAGATTTCACCTCCTATATCTCCATGCCGATACCGAGAAAAGCGGTCGATCTTGCCAGCAAATCACCACACACCCATTCTCTTCTTTAATCCTATAACCATCACAGTTAAAGCTCTGCAATAATCTCTTAGCTTGCAACATAGCATAATAGCTCAATGGCACATTACCAAAACCAGCCAACTCAAATCTTTGGCTCCACTTTTCGAGCTTTTCATGTCTTTCTTTCCTCTCAACTCCCTCGCATGCTATAATATTCTTAATCTCCTCACCTAACATCATTTTCTCCATCTTCAACCTCTCTAACGATCCTCTCGGCAAAGCAGACTCCAAACAATCAAACAATGCAGCGTAAAAATACAACGCCTCCGAAAGCCTCTCCATTAAATTCTTACCATTGTGATCGGAATCTTGTTCCGTCACCACCATAACTTTCGGAGATAAACCCCACAAAGCACTAAGAAAACTATCAATACTCGGTGAGGGCATCGAAGATGTTGAGTCATTACTTGGACTATAACCATTAACTATATCCTTTTCAAACAACTCCCCTAATGTATTTTGATTCATTTGTGCAATCCTTTGTAAGTTAACGCCAATTGATTTCATCGGTGGTGCAAATGGAGACCTTTTGCTAAAATCATTATTAGGAGCTAAAAGGGTGTGTAATTGCATAATTGAACTAACTGCTAATGCCTCCCCTGTTTTCACACGCAATTTTTCGATATCAAGATTTTCTAACTTGCTAACAACAGGGTTGAATTGAAAGGGCAAATCCAACTTCTCTGCTTCTTGTGTCAAAATTTGAGCCATTTTTTCCAATACCTCCTTTTGCTGATGAACCCCTGTGATCCTCAAATAAGGTGGGCCTTCGGGCCGAGCGCTCAAGTCCCGAATAAGGGCACACCACTGCGCGGGCTCAGACGCGTTTAAGTCAATTACATGAACCATTTTCTCTCCTTCCATAGCTTCAATTATCGCTTGGTTACTGATAATGAAAGCCACCTTCATAAATGGCAAAAACTCGAAAAACATTTTCCTAACGAGGGTTTCTTCGGAAACAACCGAAATTCGGGTCGAACGAAAGGCCTTATAAACACCAGGCCAGGTTCTGAGGATCCTATCAGCTAGAGCCTCCGAAAAATACGAAGCGATTCGTTGCATGGTATCGCCGTCAGGCGAGGCTAAGTGGGACATTTGATCGAGCGCTATGTTTGCATTTTCGAGGCTGCCTGATGCGACATGATTTGCACAAGTGACTAAGAGATGGATTAGGTATAATCCTCTCTCTTCAGGTTTTAGATCCTTAAGCCATGGATATGGAGACATCAAACCAGGTGATAACGACATCGTGGGAAACATTTGGAGGGGCGATGAAGTTACAGATGATGATCCATCTTCTTGAAACATTTTTTTGCAAAGAAAAGGTTTTTCACAAAGCAAAAACAGGCACCTTGATAGATTCGAAATAAATTACCTGGAAATAAACCCCAAACCATGCACATAAAACCAATCAGTCAAGAATCACTACTTAATTAACGGAAAAAATTAACTAAAGCATGAAATATAAGAAACAGGAAAATTGGATAAACACTAGCAAATTTCAATAACTCACCAATCAGAGGAAGATTTCTGAATTCCTTTCTGGGTTTTCCAATTCACATAAAACCCACAAAAAGCCCCATGCAAATTCCCACAACCGGCCAAGAAGTTTCAATTTTTTTCCTTCTGTAATTTTCTTAAAGAAACAAACAGAGAGAGATAGGTAGAGGGGCACTATTTGTTTCAATTTAAGGAAGAGGGTTTCAAGTTTGAAGACTGTAAATGTGTGTTGGGAGCATTTGTTACATGGCCACGTTGTGGACAAAGCGTGAGCGGAGATGTTTTGTCGTGACTGGTTTGGGTGTCTTTTTGCCTGATGAAGGAATATGGAATTTGTGAGAACAAGTGCCCAACTTTGTGCCTTTGTTTTTTCTTTCTTCTACTTTCTACTAAAGTTAAGAGCCCCTGTTTTGAAATTTGTACTCATTCTTTGTCCGCCATATCAATTGTCATTTTCACCTAAAATAGGGGGAAGGAAATAGGAGTTTCTCAATTGACAGTGATGGGCTGCTAGTTTCTCTAGGCAGAATTACTTGGGAGTTGGAAATTCCTATAGTTTTAGTTCAAGCACATAAATTTTTTATTCCATTATCTTTATATTTTGTACCTATGGTTTGGGATTATAAGGAAGTCAAGAAAAAAGGATAATTACAGAAAACCCCGTGATGTTCGGGCTATTTACAAAAAAAACAAAGATTTTTGAAAATTGTAAAAAATCCCTTGAGTTGTTTTGTCTTATATTTCTCCCTTCATAAGCAAAAAATATTTCAAAAACACAACTGATATTTATATAACTATTACTACAATTATCCCTTAAATTTAGGGCAAAATCAAACCTCAAAGATTTTTTTGTAATTTTGGAACATGTCTGAGTTTTTTTGTAATTAGCCCAAACCATAGGGGTTTATGTAATTATCCCCCCCAAAAAAAGGAAAAACAATTTGACTCCCATTACTTCTATTATCCTTTGATTGGATGAGGGGTGAAAAAGAGCCTTGCTTTAGGTGAATAACGTTTTGGTGTCCCTTTTTTTTTTTTTTATTTTACACTATTGATTAGGTTGTGTTTTAAAGTTGAATACCATTTCAATTGGACACGTGAAATTGGAAGTCTATTAGGTGGAGTGTTCAATGTTTGGTTATTATTTTAAAGTGCATCTCGATACAAGTGTGTGTGTGTGTGTTTAATACTTATAAATTCTATCTACAAAATACTTTACGCCAAGCACTTGATAATCTTTTAAATCCCCACAAAACCAAAAAGATGTTATATTTTTTTAAACCGAAACCGATTCAAGAAGGAAAAACCGAACCGGACCAAACAAAAACTTTTTGGTTCGGTTCTATTGGTTTATTTTGACATTTGTTTTTTTTTGCTAAAAATATATATATTTTAAATTTATTTTATAACAATTAAATAAATTAAATTAAAATAATTAAAAAATATATAAAATAGAATTTATTAATCATAGCGATATTTTCTAGACTAAAACCGAATCAACCGAAAATTAGATTAGATGAGGGCCTAAACCGCAGGGTGTGATACCCCTACTTGATAATCTTTAAAATCCCCACAAATCCATCTATAAGATGTATTTTGCATTCAAGAAGTATTAACAAAAACTTTTCCTATTGGTATTCTGACTATTTTATATATTATCTTTAAATTATTTTGAGAGCTTTCAAGTAACTATTTAAAAAAAATCATTCCATAATTCAATCAGGCTCATTTAGATGGATGTAGGGCCTAAGGGTGTGATAAGTCGAGTCGAGCAGCACATAATACTCTTCAAACTTGTTTGAATTTTAATCGAGCTTAAAATTTGTGTTTGAGTTTGGTTTGATTATTAATCGAATCGAGCTCGAACGAGATTTAATCGAGTTGAATACGAATCGAGCTCAAGTAGCTTGATATTTTCACATATATTTTATTTATTTTTTACTAATCGAGTCGAGCTTGAGCCGAACTTTACATCTTATCAAATGGAAAAATATGTTCAAGTTTGGTTCATTCTGTTAACGAACCGAGCTTGTAACAATCGATCTCGAATCGAGTATTGAGTAGCTTAGTTCGTTTTTCTGCCCTAGATGGATGGACTCAAAGTAGATGATTTCAAATCCATTGTCTTTGTTATAATAGATTTCAAATCTCTAGGCTCTTACTTTAAACTATATCTTTTGAGTAACTTTGGTGTGCACAGAGTCATTTGAAATACTTCTACCAAATAAAATTCAATATTGAAACTCCTATAAGTCCAAGGTTCAATAATTACATAGATTTTCCTTAATTTTGTCTGTGTCAACAAACATTATGCTATACCTCAAACCGAATACACCAACTATGCCTAACATTTGAAATAGGTGCAATGCACCACATAACATTTATCACACGCTACTTCTCATGTTTTCTAATTGCTTTGGCATGATCATCAAGAAATTGACTCTCTCTGTCTCTCTCCACATGTAGAAAATGACCCTTTGGAACTACTTTTTTGTTGTATGTTTGTCATTACATAAGGTGGATAGGGAATCAAGGGTTGCCTAAGAGTATTTAATATTCCTCAACCATTCACTACCCTCCAAACATGCCCTAACAAAGCCAAACAATGTGCCATCAGTTTTGTTCCCTAGTGTTTTCAAGTTTGGGAATAGCAAGAAATTCTCCCACATACTTCCAAACACTGCTTTTGTTTTCTTCTGCAGAGCCAAAGACCTTCAAATTGGTATTATCTTCTCCTTTGAAGAAAATAAGGAGAGGTTCAAGGAACCATCCAAAAATAAAACATCACAGTTGTAAGATTTGGTACTGATCTGAAAATACTTTTCACCTACTTGAGTAAATAGAAAATTTAAAAAAAGAGGTCAATAAAGACATCTACAAAATTCAAATAATTTCTTTAGGACAGCTATAATATAAGAGGAGGGGGGGGGGGGGGTTGAATAGGAAACGTAGTCAACATCAACCCACCATGAAAGTGGTGTGGTACTGGTGATGCATCAGGACATTAAGAGAAGGGTTGCATTTTGGGAGAGGCAAATCAGGAAACATATGTTTAACAACTTTAAGTAGAACAAAAATAAAAAGAAAAAATCAGAAGATACTACTTGAAAACCAAGATTTTATCAAGGGATAATTACACAAACTATCCCAGAGATTTGGGTTTATTACAAAATAAAACTGCAGGTTTCTAAAAATCACAAAAAAAACCCATGAGTTAGATTATGTGATGTAAGAGGGTAATTGCAATATTTTTACAAATGAAATGGATATTTGAAATATCTATGTAATTTTCAAAAGATTGTGGATTTTTTAATTAATTCAAACCTCGGGGTAGTTTTTGTAATATCTCTTTTATCAATTTTCTGAAAATTATTCATTCATTCTGTCCAATGGTTTAAAAAATGCAGTTGAGGTTAGGGGTATTTTGACATTATTGTTTACAGAAAATCAATGTGTACATAACAGTCTTGGTGAGTCCAACTCCAACTCCAACAACAACAAAACCTTCACTCAGAGCAGTTGAAACAAAAATCAAGGAACAATGTAAAGAATCTGGAAAGCTTCAAATGCATTCTTTTACATGATTTGCATTTGTTTTTGTAGTTGTTGGCTTCTCCAATCACGGGTGTTGCACTTCCATCTGCTCCATTAGGTACCTGCAACAAAAACATTCATAAGTTTATCGGTACTTTTCTTGTAGTTGTTCTTGTCGAGCCTAGCAGTTTCGATACTAATATAAGAAACGATAAGTTCCACAAAACAACTACGATTAGGATGTTTAACGTTTCGAATTACATCTTGAACTCACATTGTCTCTTTTAGTACACTGGCATTGAATAAATAATAATAGAGATTTACAATAATTTGATGTTCGTTTCATAATTATTTAGACATATTAGTGCATGTAAATGAAATGGATAAAGCAGCATCAGAAAAAAAAAAAAAAAAAGGATTTTTGTACCTAAGGTAGGATGGCAAAGTAGATTTCTATCGAGGAAAAATATTTACAAAAAACCCAGAGATGTTCCAAAATTACAAAAAGAACCCCTCAAGTTTGATTCTGTCTTAAATTTAAGGTAACATTCTATAAATGTTAGGGGGATTTTTGAAAATGGCTTTTGCTTATGAAGGGGCAAAATTGTAAGACCGAATCATACCTCAAGGAGGTTTTTGTAATATTCAAAAACCTTTGTTTGTTTTTTTTTTGTTAAAAAACCTCTGAGTTTTTTGTAATTAGCCCGAACCTCATTTTTTTTTTTTTTTTTTTTTTTTTTGGTAATGATCCCTAAAAACAATCCAATAAACTGGTAAAACCAGATGGCAGGAGTCATCCTAGGGTATCCAGACCTACAAATTATGCCCTAAACTTTAAAAAAGAAGAAAATCAAATAAACCCACCTTTACAACTTTGTTCCTGGAGCTGAGATAGGGAGACTGCAATCTGAGCACCTATGCGTGCATTATTTTTCACAAGAGCAATGTCTAAACCTTCATTAAGGAAACTCATATGATGAAATGAAACTCAGCCGTTACAAAAGGTGTTAATCTTGAGTAACAATGAAAATTTACAAATTTATGCATGTAAGAAGTGATTCAATATAAAAGGTAACATCCTTTACCCTTTATATTTATTAGCATAATTTGGTTAAGAAGGTAAAGCATTTCTTAAAGGATACTCGAAGAAAGGGAAGTTCCTCCAGTTAGCTCATTCACTCTAGCAAGTAAGAATGGAGTTTCAGCACTGCCACTAATATTCTGCTCCCTGTGTCACACCTCAATTATCAATTTGTAAGAATATGAATGGGGGTAAGGGATAATTACAAAAACTACCCCTGAGATTTAGTCTAATTACAAAAAAAAAAAAAAACACAATTATCTTATAAAATTACAAGTACCCCATTGACATTTATTTCTATTTTATAAATTGCACCTTAAGGGGGTATTTGTAGCATTTAAAGAGGGTATTTGTAATTTTGAAAGATAACTGGAGTATTTTGTAATTAGGCTAAACCTCAGGGGTTGTTTTTGTAATTGTCCCTAAACTAGATATATCTAAACCAGTTATAAGTATTTTACAGAATAGATGATCACAAACAGATTACCGAGCTTCCTTAAGGGCTCTCTGTATTGCTGACTCGATTATGTTTCCTGAAGCAGAATGTTGGGTTGGGATAGGGACTGCTATCAAAATCCCAGTTTTCAGCTGAAGATTAATGTTTGTATCTATGATAGTCGGGAACATTACGTCAGCTAGTTAACACAATAGAAAAGAACAGCAACAAGATGACATAATAAACCACACCTATTAGTCGAGCACAATCCTCAGGGGAGTCGACACGACAAGGTGCCTATATTTTTTGGTCAAAAATCAACAGAAAAACATATAACAAATTAATAACTTGAGAAATCAAGAGAACCTGTAAGAATACACGCACAACTGAAAATTGATCATTATACTTCCATCAAAGCATCACCATCTAGGTTACGATAACTTATCAAGAGAGTTTAGTAATGGCAGAAAATAATATCTAATGGAACGGCTCACATAAATGCTAGGGATAATTACAAAAGACCCCCCGAGGTTTGGGCTAATTATAAAAAAACAATAAATGTTTCAAAATTACAAAAAGCCATCTTAGGTTTGATTATGTATTAAATATAAGGGGTGATTGTAATATTTCTAAAAATATCAGGGGCTTTTGAAATGTATTTTTGTTTATGGAGAGAGAAAATATAAGACGGAATCAAACGTCAAGGGCTTTTTTTTGCAAATTTCAAAACCCTTTTTGTTTTCTTAATTAGTCCGAACCTCTTTTTTTTTTTTTTTTTTGTAATTATCCCTAAATGTTACATCAAAGGTCCAAAGGATCATTCCGAGCAACATTATTGTGTTCCCTCTCTTTCATTTGCATTCTTATACATTTATATTAGATACTTAACAAATGTGCTTCCAATTTGACAGTGACATGAGTCTTAAAATACTGAAGAAAGATGGATTCACGAGGTAACAGCATTAGGAAATCCATAGATTTCCATTGGGGTTAGAAAACCTCTCGAATTTCTTTGAATACTTTTATTAAGGAATTTAAAAGGACAAGTTGGCATTGTTAACATGAAATATAGTTACCTGGCAGCCACTTTTTTCAGTGAAAAAGGCAGGAAACTCACTGGTCTGATACGCAGCAACACAAACTCCTTGCGTTTCCTGTTTAAAAAAAAAAGAATGAATTTTTTTATATCGTAACGTAAGCATATCAAAATTTAATTATTATATTGGAGGTAAAGGGGTGGTTACCAAATACTCCAGGGTTCTTGAAATATCTAAAATTGATTTCACACCAGCAGAAACTACAGCAACAGGTGTCCTTCCCAGCTCGATGAGATCAGAAGAAATATCCATTGCTGCAAAAAGAAATATGAAAATTAATCACGACCGAAAAAAAAAAAATTCATATTTCATATTTTTACTTTAGATAATCAAGAATCACTCTAGTTTTGATTTCAGGTGTACGAAGAAAATCCTCTCAGATGTCATAATCAAACTGAGTCGTTTTCTTTATCAGACAGCTGTAACATAACAAACACCTGGCTTATATCCCGAAAGAGGTCCACTCTTTGCTATTACACATAATGCCAATCCAATATTGCTGACATAGTGTAAATTACTTCACAAAACAACAATTTAACATAACAAACTCGAAGTTATTTCTCGCAACTAAATAGTCAAGTCATGAAGCCTCAAGTAAATGGTCAGCCTAAATATCCAAACAAATATCCATCGCCTATCTAACAAAAAATTCCTCTACCCATTAACAGGATACTCAAATAGTCCCCTACATTTGTAGATTTGGACATAATATAGCAATTTCTTATTGATTTAACCTCAATTACCGAGTAGGATAACCATGTTCCCTCCAAATATATATCAGCAGCTCACATTGTTCAACGGAATGCATTGCCAGATCAAAGTCAACATGATAATTTTAATTCCGACATCTAAATTAATTGTTTTCCCATTTCAGTTCATAAAGCACTGCACTTATTTAAAATCCTGACTAACACAAAATCGACTCTAAAATGGAGAAATGGACTCATCAAAGTATAATGCATGTTTATTTGAAATCTTCAGGAGTACGAATAAGGAATTTCAACATATATAAATCACTAGAAAAGTAAAAAAACACTATACGTACTACTCTCCCCATGTCTATGTACTCCACCAATACCCCCAGTGACAAATATTGGAATGCCAACCTGCAGAAAATTTAATAATAAAATTCAGCAAATACAATTTGATTTTTAAGGTGTATATGTAAGAAAAACGCTGATAAGTATGCTACGATTACCATGGATGCAAAAAACATTGTTGTAGAAACAGTTGTCGCACCATTCCCTCCGGTAGCTACCTGGAAAGGTTGCTTATAATCAGGTTAAAGTCCTAAAATTGTGTATAGAAAAGAACATCTCAGTCTACAAAATGCAATAACTATTAATTTTATGCTAATGATGACAAAAAATATGTAGAGAAAAATTATGCAGACACCAGACGGCTGATTTTCCACTTGCTAGATGTTAAACTTCTATCTGGAATGATATCCACTCCCATGAAAAGTTTCGGAAAACAAACATTTTCCTGAGGCGTAAAATATATTTTTGAAAATAAAAACCATATGCATGAAGCATTTCTTGCTTATATTAATCTGGATCTGAGATTGTCAACAAAATATGATAGAAGTTCCACCTGCTATGTTGCAGTCAAGATCTTAACAGTTCAAATAAAAACTTAAAACTATAAAGGTGATGGATAAATACGTGTCAACTAGCATTAAATACTCACAACATGTGCAATGTCCCTCCGTGCTGTCTTTCGAGCTTTTCTTCCTAGGATAGCTAGCCTCTCAAGTTCTTCCACAGATAAACCTTAAAATTCAATGCTACACATTAGACATTCTTTATCATTTCTGTTTTCCCTCATATTCACTACGGAAGCGAGACAAAACAAACAATAGCAAAGAAGCAGAAAAAAGAATAGAAACATTATGACAATATACTAATTCAAATACTCATGGAAGGATGCAAGAATCTACCGCCTATGTCCCTAAGAAGAAAATAGTCAAAGAAGATGTAAAATGCCATATTATCAGCTAATATCGTTATTACCATGTGGACCAGTTTACAGATATCATTTACTAATTTTACAAGAACAAACAATTGATTTGAAATCAGTAAACTGTGAAAAAGTTATTAGAATTTAAAATGAAGAATTCTAATCATCCAGTTTCATCCGAATACAAAGACACAGAGCCTAACTCGACAACATTAGCATGATGGACAATGCACAAGAGCAGAGGAAAAGAAGCAAGGTTTAGATGGTAATTTCCATCTATCACAATTTTTAGGCTCTCTATATTGAAGTTAAAGAATTTGACAAGTTTGGTCAATCTGCGTTATCACTTATGAATGTGTCCGGTTGATTTGAAGTCTCTAAACATCACCATATACTTCCAGCCAATATGATTTCGAACCAAATCCATGTCTAAGTATCACAACATATCATTTGTACGCCTTACATATTGTCAAAAAGAATCTGAACTTCTGATTTAGTATTTTCAGTGCAGTGGGTTACCAAAACCTCTCTTCTGACACACTGGACACTCTTATTGTCAGAACTTTGATAAGAAACACAATTTGGTAAATAAGAGAACTCAAATTAAAGGTGAAAATAGAAGTTTTGAGTAAACACCTACACATGGTATGCCATCCAAAATAGCAATAGTGGCAGGTATAGCTCCATTCTGCCTTACTATTGCCTCCACCTCTTTTGCTGTTTCCAAATTCTGAGGATATGGCATCCCTAAGTACATGATAAAAAAGAAACGTGGGTGAAATGACATTCATCGTTTGATTACATGAAGACATGAAGTTTTATATCATATAAATCAATGTGCATATAAATATTAGAAACCATAGTATCCTGAACAGCGCCACAGTATAAAAAGTTAGCATCATATTTTTCATAAATATAAAATAGAGATATTTGGTACTATGCATAATTGAAGCAGGGTTCTAACCACGAGTTTGTAGCTCAAGTGGTATCAATTACCCTTTGTAAGGGTGTTTACTAGTGTTCGAACCCCGACTCTTTCAATTTATTTGAGATTTATCCCCTCTCCTCCAACCATTCATCCCAACTTATTAAAAAAAAAAGTAGGGTTCTAAAGCATGTTCTTGGTGGAACAAACCTGACTTTTCCTACCGCATTGAAAAGAAACACGTAAATTCAAAATAGTGAATAAAATAAATGCAAAAACGGAAACTTGTATTCAACATGATCAACATACCCTGTAAAATCTCCCAAATGGATTCAGAAATGTAATGCAATTGTAATTTTGTAAACACTAAACAGAGCTTTACAACAATCACTCTCTTTTCAACGCATTATGAAATCCCTCGTTGCATATAAAGCTTATGAATATAAAGTACCCAGGATGAAAAGAATATAGCCCATTCATGGAAAACTTTACAGGTGCCTTATTTCTCTCTAATTATCTTATCATCCACCTTACTGAAGCAATAATGAAAAATCAGTGTACCCTTATCCTCATCTTACCATGAGAAATTATGGTTGATTCAAGAGCAACCACTGCTTTCCCAAGTGATAAAGCTTCTGAAACTTCTGGGGATATCTTAACCATCCTTTCACCCTATACAAACAACTTGCTGATTAAACAAACAGTATTATATTAAGTAATCAATAACAGTGAACTTGAAAAACAATTTATTGAAGCACGAAACGAAGGCAAAGTATGGCAAGAAAAAAAAAGACTGCTTCTTCTTGAACTTAAATGTTTCCCTGAAACAGTTTCTTGAAAAAAAACTCGATTTCAGAAAGAGGGAAAAAAAAAAGGGCCCCCAAGAGATAGTACCTTCGAAGTGGGATTTGTAGGGTTGAAGTGTTTTTGAAGGTTAGTTATTCTGGAGAGAGCCCAAGATGCCATTCTTCTCAAATTCTTCGCTTCAGTAGAACGAGGTGTTGTGCCTCTGAAGTTCGACTTTGATATTACTCATATTAAGCAAGGTTAAAAACCGGGAAACCGGCAGACCGGCGGCTCAAATTTCGAACCGGTATATTAAGAGGAAAAAATCAAAATGAAGACAAAAGATTGAGTCTGGCCGTTTCTTTTTTTTTTTTTTATTTTTTTATTTCTACCTTTTTATGTATATTCCTTTCTTGTCTTGTTCTCAAACCAAGTAGCCACCAATAACTAAGGCTTGAGAAAGGAAGTATTTTGATCTATAAAATACAAGTTATATTTTATTGACTTTTTTAATATGCTGATTTCTGAATTTTAGGATGGTAAGTGGTTTTTAAATTTTCAAATAATCTTTACTGCTTTCAGTTCCCTAATTATTGGTTTCTCATTCTTCCTTTCTTTTTGAATTTTTCTAATCTATGCTTAATTTTCCCTTTTAAACTCTAATTTATCATATTTCCGATTTTTTTGTTTTCCAATCTTTCATTCTTCTTTAATTTCCCTAAATCTTTGCCTAATTTTCTATTTTAATCTCTGATTCTCAATATTTGTAACTTTTTGTTAATACTGGTAATATCTTTTCTTTAGAAATTCCGGATGAGATATATGAATCTAGACGTCAATTATGCGAAAATTCTTTGATTGGTAGGACTTTATATGCTAAGGGTAGCAAGCCCCTGACAATTTCGAATCTTTACGACAAATTGCATTCTTTATGGCGTATTGATTCTTTCCGTATTATTTCGTTGGGTAAAGGGTTTTATAACATACATTTTTCTAATCTTAATGATAAGGATGTTGTGTGGAAAAACGTTTTATTCTCTCGTCACCAGGCACATTTCGTTTTGCGGCCATGGACACCGGATTTCGATCCCGACAACACAACCACATCCATTGCTCAAGTATGGGTTCGTATTTTTGGTCTTAGTTGGGAATATTGGCACCCCGAGGTGCTTATGGGAATTGCTAGAGCTATTGGCTCGCTTATTAAAATTGATGAGAACAATATTTCCTCTGTCTCCTGGGTCATTTCGCACGTGTTCTTGTGGATGTGGATCTAAGAATGAGTCTTCCTGAGAAGATGAAAATTGATCGTCAGGCACACCGGATTTATTTTCTTTCGGTATGAACGCTCACCGAATTCTCGCCGTCATTGTCAATTTATTGGTCACTCCACACCGTAGTATCTTGACAAATAAATAACGAGCAACCCCTTTTAGAGCTCGGAGCCGTTCTTGTAATCCCAAGCCACATGGCAAGTCGACGAAGCTCCTAATTCTAAGGTTTCGTCGATGAGCAACTTTCGGCCAAGGGATCTTGAGATTGCTTTGTCCCCGAGAAGATCGAATCTCCCTCTCATGATATTCCCCACCGCGAATACTAGTCGCTTTTGCCCTTCTTGAAAGTCGGGATGGAGATAATTTGGATATGGAAATTGAAAATGTCATGCCTCTCTAGAGATGATAGTCCCTTCGGATCGCCCTATTTTAGCGATAGAAGCTGGGATGGGAATGATGGATTCGATTTCAAAAGAGGATGCGTGTGGCAAGAACAATAATGCTATTATGGTAATTAATCCGCCTTCAACGGAAGTTGCTTTAGTTGAAGGTGGACGACCGATCCCCTATTAGGTCCGGACACATCGATTATTTCTTCCACCTTCGGATCCGAGGATGCACTTATTGATTTATTAGCGGATAAAAAGTTACAAGAAATTCATCAAAAGCTATCTGTGGTTCGAAAAGAAGGCCGCTTCTAGCCGGCCGCTCTTGGTGCCTCCGTAGGGAAATCTGAGAATCATAATATTATGGATATGGTTGTTTCTAAGTCTTGGGCTGATGAAGTTGAGGAGGAATCCCGACATACTAAAATGGCTCCGCTTGAGGAGCTTTCTCGTAAACAATGAATATCCTTCACTGGAACGTTAGAGGGATCTCTAACGATCTCTCTAAAAGTCATGCTACGACATTATTGCTTGATTACCAAACCAGATTAGCTTTGTCAGGTGGAACCTAAAATGAATATCTCTTCGATTCACTCCTCTTATTGACGGCTATAGGGTTATCCGCTTCGACGGTCAATCATAGGTCGGGCATGCTGGCTAACATTTGGATTTTGGTTTCCTCTCGTTTCACTTCAGCCTCCGTGTTGCATATGACTGACCAATTTATTTTGGTTGAGGCTGCTCTTTCGGTGGGTAACTTCAGAATTGGATTTGTTCATGGTCATGCCTCGTATGGGCGCCGTCGGGAACTTTGGCGTGATCTATTAGCTTCCCGGGTTTCTAATTTTCTAGTGGTGGGGGATTTTAATGCTGTGTTAGGTGCTCATGAACGGCGTAGCTCTCATGTTCCGAATATGACTTCGTGTCATGAATTTATGCGTTTTATCGAAGATTGTCAGTTGATAGACATCCCTTCGTCTGGCCATAAGTATACTTGGAAAGGACGCATGCATACGGGGAATCACGTGGAATCTAAAATTGATAGGGGTCTTATGTCAGAGGGTTTCTTGAACTTATGGGAGATTGTTCGTTGCTATGTTTTGCCTCGCACTATGTCTGACCATCATCCCATTTCCATCACTTGTAAGGATTCATCTCCTTCTGGTCCGCGCCCTTTTCGGTTTCAGCATATGTGGCTTCTAGATGACAGACTCTTTACTGTGATCAGGGAGTCGTGGAATACGCCTATCTTGTCTACTTCCCCCTGGGGTCGCATTACTGGTAAGCTTAAGCGTCTCAAAGTTTGTCTTAAAGACTGGAATTCTACAGTCTTTGGTAATATTTTTTACAAAGAAAAGGAGTCCATTTATCGGATATTGCTTTGCCATTCAAGAGTCGATCGCCATAGATGGTTATTCGGATGAGAATTTTTGCCAAGAGGTGGAGTCTAATGCTCATTATCGGAGCTAATGCATAAGGAATATGATATGTTGCGCCGGAGCGGAACACTTGGCTTAAGGATGGAGACAAATACTACGTTTTTTCAAATGCGCACTAAAATTCGTAAGTGCGAATTCTATATCTTTACTTGGTTATTGATGGGGAGAATTGTAGGAACCCTATTGCTATTGCGAGCATGTGGTTCAATTTTATGAGAATTTGTTCACGACTTCCTTTTCTCCTACCTCTACGTCGTTGACTCGTATTTCCACCATCATTCACCCATCGGTCACGCCTCACCAAAATATGAGTCTCATTAATCGCCCTTCCATCGAGGAGATTAAACAAGCAGTTTTTGAGATGGATCCTGCGAGTGCTCCTGGACCCGATGGATTCCCTGGTAAGTTTTATCAGTTTGCTTGGGAGTTGGTTTCGTCGGATGTGGTTCAAGCTATTCAGAATTTCTTTGATACGAGCGTCCTTCCCCATGGGATTAACTCTAGTTTTGTGGTGCTCATTCCGAAAGTAGCAGAGTTAAAGTCGATCAGTTCCGACCCATTGTACTTAGTAATTTTCTGTTCAAGATTATTACTAAAATCCTTTCCAGCAGGTTGGCTCCAGAGGCGACCTCTATCATCTCGCCGGTTCAGTTTGGGTTTATTGCAGGTAGCCGTCGTATTCATGATTGTGTTTCTCTTGCTTCAATGCATTAATTGTTTAGATCGTCGGGCATATGGTGGCAACATGGCCATCAAAGTGGATATTCACAAAGCTTTTGATACCATCTCTTGGGATTTTTTGTTGGGCGTTATGAGAGCCTTTGGTTTTTCGAACAAATTCTGTGGTTGGATTTCTAGCATTCTTGATCGCCAAACTTTCGATTTTCTTGAACGGCTCCCGGTTGGCTATTTTGGGTGTTCGCAAGGGGTCCGCAAGGGGATCCGTTGTCCCCGCTTCGTCGCTCGCATTGCGGAGAGGTTTTAAGTAACCTCATAAGTCAACACGTTCAATCTCGGCTATCTCTAGTATTCGGCCGGTCATGGTATCTCCTATCCTACGCATTTATTGTATCTTTGATGATGTGATCATTTTTTGTCAAGCTTCCATTGATAATGCTGAGACTATCTCTCGTATTCTCTCGGATTATGAGCAACTTTCAGGTCAGTATGCTAATCGTGACAAATCCACCATCTATTTTGGCAAATTTGTTCGTCAGAAGAGGTCTATTCTTCGCTCGATACATATGAGGGGAGGAGTCCGCCTTTTACTTATTTGGGTGTTCCACTTTTTAAGGGGGTGCCAAGACGGATTCATTTAGAGCCAATTATTGATCGTATCATCGCAAATTGATGAATCGGAAGGGTCATTCTTTGTCTATGGTGGTCGGGTTTGCTTAGTAAATTCGATTATCTTGATTCATTGTTCATTCTATGATGGTTTACAAATGTCGATCCACGCTCATCCGCGATTGACCGGCCGCTCGCAATTTTATTTGACTGGGACATCACGAAAAAAGGCCTTGTTACGGTCTCTTGGAGTCGTATGTGTACGCCTACGAGGAGGAGGGTGGTTTGGGTTTGCGTTCTATTTCATCTATGAATGAGTCCTTTCGATGCGTTTTGCTTGGGATATTTTGGCTACGGATTCTCTGGCGCTAGATTCCTTCGTAGCGCTTCTTGGATGGCGATCTTGAGCCTAAGGTCACTCCTCAGGTTAGTTCCTCTTTGTGGACGGGTTTTCACCCTTTTATTTCTTCTCTCAAGACAGACTCTAGATGGATTATCGGGGATGGCTCCACTATTTCGCTCGTGGGATAATTGGCTTGGGTATAGTATTGCGATAAATTGGGTATCCTCGTCGATTTTGCGCAGATTTTGGCTCAAAAGGTTTCCGACTATCTTTTTGATGGCACTTGGCATCTCACTTCATTGTTCATTTTGAACTGTGAAGATATTGTCATGGATATGTTGGACATGCCTGTTGTTGGTGGGAAAGATTCTCGAATTTGGTCTAATTCGGTTCATGGCGCTGTTTCATCTCGTATAGCCTACTGGCATATACATACGAATTTTCCCATTGTTCGTTGGGGTAAATGGATTTGGCACACGTGTATCCCATCTCGTCGTTCCTTGCTTGTTTGGCGCCTTATTCATAATAAGCTTCCCTTGTGGGGTCATTTGCAGAGCAGAGGGACTATTGGGCCTGCAGTTTGTCACTTTTGTTTCCATCATTCGGAGGATTTGGATCATTGTTTTTTGGATTGCCCGATGGTGCGACCCAACTGGGATTTCTTTTCTGGTCTCTTCAATATTCATTTGGATTTCTCTTCTGGCATTTGGGGTGTTATCATTCAGAGCTTGGAGGCTAAGGGAAGCTCTCAGATCCTATTTTTGTGGAAACTTACTTTGATTACTCTGATTTGGGTCATCTGGACTTGTCGCAATAAAGCGATCTTTGAGGATTACAAGATTTCGATTATGGCTGTTCGGGCTCAAGTTTTTTCGTTCATTAGAGAATCTCGTCATACTCCTATCGGCTATATGAATAATGATTCGTTGGATCTTTCTATTTTGAGCAAACTAGCCATCCCTGGCTATTGTAGACGTAATAATTACCCTATTCTTGTGCGTTGGAGTCTCCCTCCGTTTGGTTGGATTAAAGTTAATACTGATGGGAGTGCAATGGGGTCGCCAGGAGACTCTGCTTGTGGTGGTGTCTTTCGGAATTGCCATGGCTTTGTGGTTGGTTGCTTCACTGTCCGACTTGGTCAGGGTTTCGCTTTTCTGGCAGAGTTACAAGGGGCTATCACTGCTTGCGAAATCGCGTTGGATAAAGGATGGGATTTTATTTGGTTAGAGTCTGACTCGTCTTATGTGGTTTCGATTTTTTCTACCTTTTCTATGCAAGTTCCTTGGGTCATCAAAGGCAGGCTTATTCTCTTATTCCGTCGTCTTCGTCTCGTTCATTTCCGGGCGTCTCATGTTTATCGGGAGGCTAATCGAGCGGTGACACCCCTTTCTAAGCAGGCGTATGCGGTTGGTAATACTTGGTGGGATGCGGCGCCAGATTTTCTTCAGGAGGTTATTGCTGCGGATCGCACTCTACTTTATCACCTCAGACATTAGTGGGGAGGGTTCCTTTTGTTGGTTTCGCGTCGCTTTGGGCTATTCATCAGATAGTGTTTGCGATTTGTTTTGCCTTTCTTTCCGGGGTACTCTTTTTCCTACCAAGGGTTTTTCCCACAAGGGTGGGTTTTACTTTGGTAGGTTTTAATGAGGCCCCATTTTGGCTACCAGGTCGACATGTGACTTGATTTCATCTTTTTGTCCGATTTCTTTGTTTTTCGTTATTGCTAGCTGTTTTTGGCTTTGTAAACATCATTTTTCTTTTATTTTTATATATTCCGAATTTATTCAAAAAAAAAGGTTAAAATTGTATTTAATTATATGTATATATGTAATACAAAAACCTTGATTTTATTAAATGTGCTACTTTGATGAGATTTGGTTATATATACATCTTACATAGCATAACAGAGAAAATATAGTTAATTTATATTAAGTAGGTTGGATCGGCGGTTGAACCGGTCCGATCTGTTGAACCGCTAACCGGCGGCAAGACCGGCTTGCTCACCGGTCCGGTTTTTAAAACATTAATATTAAGCATAGACAAAACTCCTTTTGTATTCGTTCTCTGGGCTAAAAACGTGTTGTTTTTGGGTTTGGCCAGGACAAAAATCGTACGAGGAATAGAGATGTCAATAAGGATCGGCCCGTCCCGGCCCTGCCCTAGCCCTAAGAGGCCCTTACCCTTAAGGGCTAGGGCTAAAAAGCTCTGAACTTATTAGGGCTTGAAAAATCTAATCCCACCCCTAGCACTGTAGGGCTAGGGTCGGGCCAGGGCCGACCCTATGACTTTTTTTTTTACATTTTTGATGAAGTTATTCCGTCTAAATTAAAACGTTGCATCATGATGGAAAAATTAACTTGCGAATTTCTTATTTTATAAAAATAATGCCATATAATTCTTAGATTCCAGTTGGATTAAAATATTCAAAATTTGTCATTTTTATTTTAGTAATCACATAGTCTATAGCAAATAAATTTTAGTTGCTTTATAATTATTAACGTACTAAATAATCATTACCAATTACATACCAACTTTAAGTTTGTATCTACTAAATTATTTAGTAAGACTAAATTATAAATGAGATCAAAGATCAATTTTGATAATTTGTTAAGATAAATGGTAATTGATAAATGAGATTAAATAATAGATTAATAGTATTACAAGCATAAAGTTTGAATACAAATATATAAAATACAAAAAAATTATCAGGAAAAAAGCCCTAAGGGCCAGCCCTACCCTAGCCCTAGACGGCCCTAGGGCCGGGCTAAAAAGCCCTCATGTTATAAGGGCTATAAAATATAGGCCCAGGCCTTAGATTTTTAGGGTCGGGCTAGGGTCGACCCTCAGGGCCCGACCCTTATTGACATCTCTAACGAGGATGTAGAAAACAGTGATTACTGGTGGCTTTTTTTTTTCTTAAGTACATATATTAGAGTCGTAAGTGAACGGGATTTTAAGTCTAAATTTAAGTTTAATTTTAAATACTCTAATTTAAATCGTTGATCATATAAATTTTTGCAGTATTATAAAAAAAAGGACCGGTCAAGGTATTTAAAACTTTTTAAGTTCTCCTAGGGTTAGGAGTTGGTCACCCTTTAGGGTTTTCGTTGTAGGGTTTCCCGAGTTGCGTCATCTCTACGATTGATAAGGTCCCTTCTTCAATTTTTATGTGTTTTTCTGAGTTTCTTGTGTCACCCTACCCTCTTTGC
This sequence comes from Rehmannia glutinosa, assembly GCA_016081115.2. Lineage (NCBI taxonomy): Eukaryota > Viridiplantae > Streptophyta > Magnoliopsida > Lamiales > Orobanchaceae > Rehmannia > Rehmannia glutinosa. The sequence goes on along the minus strand of CM071924.1, from coordinate 68,275,737 downwards.
CGCTTTCTTTTTCTATGTCGTCTCACTGTCTTCATCCAGTTTTTTTATTTCGCTTTTAGGGTTTTGTGTCAGGGTCTATTCCACCGAATTGGTAGAAGAACCAGTTGGTATGGATCTTGTTTTTTCTAACCTTTTCTGATGTTTTTATTTCAGGTAGTGTCCGTGGGCTTACTCTGCGAAAGGGAAGGGTTTTGCAGGAATTCCTTTCTAGTATGGAGGAACTAAAGGAGAGGAAAAGAGAAGTTGTCGATCTCGATGATTTAAATGCGAATCCAGTGGCACCTATCACAAATTCGTCCTATTGTTTGGTGGGAAAACTCTTCACAGATAAAACATGGAAGCCGTTCTATCTAATCGAGGTAATGAAGAAAAGCTGGAAAACCTGAGAGGAAATAATAGCGAGAGAATGGAGTGAAAATATGATTCTCGTTCACTTTGGAAGAAAGGACGATATGGATTGGGTGATATCTAACCAACCTTGGCACTTTGAAGGAGGGTTACTGGCGCTGCGAACTCCTCAGGATAATGAGCAACCCTCATCCATACAAATACAACACACATCTTTCTAGCTCCGCACATATGACGTTCCCGTTGTGTGCATGAATCCCAGTTCAGCAAAAACTATTGCTAAACAACTTGGAGAATTAGAAGTTCTGGATCAAACCACAGAAGGGATGTTTGGAAAATTTATACGATTCAAAATCCAGATTGATATTATGAAGCCGCTGATCCGATCCGTCACAATATGGGTAAAGGAAAATCAATTAGTTCTTCCGGTCAAGTATGAATCCCTCCCTACCTACTGCTTTTGCTGCGGGGTAATTGGCCATTTATTTAGGAATTGTGACCTCTATGATCGTAACGAATGCATCGACATGGCTAGTATGAAGTACGAGCCATGGCTCAAAGCCTCACCACTCAAACGCAGTATGCCACCCCGAGACAGTCATGCACATACCAGTTCTTCCATATTGCGTAATATTTTTGCGAAAGAAAACCCTAACACCTCCCAACCAAAAACACAAAACCGCACCCCACAATACCAAACCACCACCCTCAAAATGAGCCAAACATATCCCATGCAAATAATGGGAACATTGAACTGGAAGAACATGAAGCTTCTAGTGACAATCTTGCCATGCAACTTCCTAAACACCTTAGTAGCTCCCTTCAATCCCTTACCCTAGCCAATCCTAACCACCCAACCGATAAACAATTAATTTTGGACCCACCCTCCCACATCTATACTGATCCTATACATACATCCAACAAACCCTATCCCCCATCCCACTCTTCACGGTCGAATAGCCCAACCCCAGCCTTGATACACAACCAAACCACCAATACAGTCAACACCACCCTACCCAACCCCATGAAATTAGTACCTTCTCAGCCTAACCATAACATCACAAAACCATCCCAAAAGTATAACTCCCTAACCAATCTTTAATCCCCGATTAATCCTAAATGCCAGACGCCTAACACCAAAAGGCAGTCTACGGAATCGTCTAATTCCAAGACCGGTTCCAAAAAAACTTAGTCCAAAATTAAACAAACAAAACACCCCCAAAACCCAAACCCCACCCCAACCAAAAACCCAAAACGAAACTTGGAATTGATAGCGGACAATACGAGTGGTGAAGGCAATGAGAAAACTAAAAAGTTAAAGGAGTTCGGACTTTTTGACATTCCTAGTAATTTTGTGTTATCGGCGGAGGTTGCAGATAAGCAATCCCGCCGCTGAAATGATTAATCCAATCCAAAGACCCCAGTTTTGTTTTCCTTATGGAAATGAAACTTCACAAACAGAATACGAGGGTATTTTTAATAATCTTGGGTTTGAAGGCAAACACTTTGTTGACTGTGATACTATTGCGGGTGGCCGACGAGGAGGATTGATAAACGTTAAAAAATATACAATTACTTTCAGTTTGTAATAATATTTTACCTTATTAATATTATTAATAATAAATTTATAGTATTATTATGTGTTATAAATAAAATAGGAAATCAATACAAAATTGTAGTAGGAAGCATTTTTTATGCAGGTTCGGATCAATGCGCATAACTTTCAATTCGGGCATGATTTAGGGATGATTCTTGAAGATATGTATTCACAATCCATTCTCTAACAAATATTCAGAGATATTAAAGCCTAAATCAAAGTTTGGGATGATATTTTCTTGGATCAAAAGTTCATCACAATTTCATGTTTCAAGAGACCCATTTTCTCTCAAGACTGGACCAAGGTCCGTATTGTGGGCATAACTCGAAGACCACATGTTCAATGGTGCTGAAATGTTTACTGTGTCTTTCCAATTCATTTGGATACAACTTTCATTAAGACTCCCAAGTCAAATTAAGTCGAAAAGTATTTTTAAAAAATGCAACAAGATGCTGCAGTCATGATCCCGCAGGCCAACCACTCCACACTTATTACATCATATCTTGGCCAATAATGCTTGGAATTCATTCAAATCAGTGGGAAAATGCAGCCAAGACATGTGAGAATTATTGTGTTAAAGAAAATCAAGATGAATCAACAAGAATCCTTTCCAAAAAGACCAGACAAATGAAATAATGGAGTTGGTTTCAAATTTTCAAAGATTTTGACAATTATCTTGAAAATAAAAAAATAAAATAATTCCAATAGGAATTATTGTGTTGCCTATAAATAGAGGTCATTTACACTTGCTAAACACACAAGTTTGTATAGAAAGTTAGAGTTTCAAAGAAAGTTTCATTCTTGTTTTCCTATATTATAGTAGATTTTCTAGTATTTCATAAAAATGCTTTCCTTAGTTTTCATACAATATCTTGTTTTCTCTACTTTCTTTATGTCTTTCTAAGTTTATTGTGTTGAGGAATAGAGTGAAACTCTTGATGGAGGAAAAGGAATGATTGTAGCTTTACATTAAATTTTATTGTTTTGATCATCAATTATTTTTTAGATTATACCTTTCTTGTTTTATGGTATTCTTGATTTATGCATTCTATTGGCACAATAAATACTTGGTTCCATTTAGTTAAATGTCTGGTTTTACTTCAACCGACTACTAACGTGGATACCTTGATTTGTTGTAGACAAAAGAATGCATGAATACTTGAGTCCATAAACAAGTATTGGCGTTATAAGATGAATTATATTTGGTAATAAAACATGTTCAAATTTTACTACATGATTTATATTTAGAATATCTTTCTATTGGAACCTTCGTTGTGTATGGATTCCAATAGTAGTAATTGAAGAGGTAAGAAAATATAATCATTCCTTTATCCAAAATCAAGAGTGGATCTCTATCCTCAACAATTTTATTAATCAAGTTTATCGTAAAAAATTATATTTCTTACTAGTTTAAAAAATATCTATTTATTTCTCAAAGAAAAAATATTCCCTGTAAACTTACATAATTTTCCCTGTGGATCGACCTCGGACTCACGAGAAAATTATTACTTGAGACAACCTGCACTTGGGTTTGCAACCTTAAAGTTGTAGCAAGGATTGTGTGCTCTATGGAAGAATGAGGAAGACTTCAAGGTAATCTCTGACACAAACCACCATATTGATGGTTTTTATATTGACAGTGAGAAAGAATGGAGATTGACAGGTATTTATGGGTGGCCGGAGCAAGCTAATAAGAAATACACATGGGACTTGATGAAAAATCTTTCCTTGAATAATTCACAACCGTGGATTTGCTTAGGGGATTTTAACGAAGTCCTGTATAACTATGAAAAGATAGGGGGCCGACTAAAGGACAATCAGAAACTTACAGAATTTCATGAGGCACTGACAACTACTCAATTAGAAGATCTTGGATATAAAGGCTTCACGTTTACATGGACGAACGAGCAAAAAGGAAACCAAAACATACAATAAAGGTTGGATAGGTATTTGGGAAACCAACAATGGGTCTTTCTCTACCCGGAGTTCTCCGTTACCCATCTACCTAGAACAAATTCGGATCACTGCCCAATTGTCTTAAATTGGAGAAAAACCAAGGAAGCTAGTTCTAGAAAAGCAGGAAACAGAGAAGGATTTATCAGTTTGAGACGATGTGGCTCCTTGACGAACCTTGTAAAAATGTGATAGAAAACGCGTGGAATACTGAGCATGTAATGGGCAATCCAAAAATCTCATTGGCAAGATTCAGACGTGTGGGGAGAACCTCAAATATTGGGAACAAACGCATTTCGAAATATTGGGGACCAAATTCGGACATGTGAAGCGACCCTTCAAAAAAGTTCGAACGAATTTCCCTCCATGGAAAACTTGACTAAGAAACAACAACTAGAGGATCGATTGGATGATCTTCATAGAAAAAATGAGGCAATGTGGCATCAACGGGCGAGAACAAATTGGATTAAAGATGGTGACAAGATATATCTTTTTCCACCACACGGCCTCGGGGCGTAGGGAGCGGAATCGAATTGAGAAAATTAAGAATGAGAGCAATCAGTGGGTGGAAGAAGATGAGGAGATTGAAAAGGCTTTTTATAAATACTATAAAGATTTATTCTCTGCAGAACCTTTTCTGGACATGGATAGGGCCATTGATGCTATCGAAACAAAAACAACCAAGGAGATGAACGAGATCCTACAACGGCCTTTCGCTAAGGAGGATGTGGAGAAAGCCCTTTCACAAATGCACCCAACAAAAGCACCCGGACCTGACGGTACTCCTGCTATTTTTTATCAAAAATTCTGATCTATTATTAATCATGATGTTCTCTCTGTTATTCTCGATGTCCTCAATGGTAACGTTAATCCTTAATGTCTCAACCACACGTATATTTAATTTCGAAAAAGAAAAAAAGTCGAGTATGTACATGAATTTCGACCCATTACGCTTTGCAATGTAATTTTCAAATTAATCACTAAAACCATTGCAAATAGGCTAAAACTCATTCTCTCGTTCTTAAGCCATAAAACACAATCTGCCTTTGTCCCAGGTCGCCTTATTATGGATATTGCATTACTTGCTTTTGAGATCTTTCATATGATAAAACATAGCCAGGCTAAGAAAAAATGATCATTTGCATTCAAACTTGATATGAGTAAAGCTTATGACAGGGTTGAATGGCGCTTAATGTCAATAACAAATTGGGCTTGTTTAATTCTTTGTTGATCTTATTATGAAATGCATTTCCACTGTATCTTTTTCTATTCTGATTAATGGGCACCCTGGGAATTCTCTAACTCCCACCAGAGGTCTCAGACAAGAAGACCCCATTTCCCCATATTTGTTCTTATTCTGTGCAGAAGCTTTCTCATCGTTACTAAGAAAGGCGGAGAGTGCATGGCGATTACATGGTATTCCGATTTGTAGACGGGCTCCTCCAATGTCTCATCTCCTTTTTATAGACGACAATATAATTTTTGGCAGAGCCAATGATCGTTAGATTGAGGAAGTCTTTCAACTTATCAAATCTTATGAGCAAGCTTCAGGCCATTGTATAAATTTGGACAAATCTAAAATTTCCTTTAGCCGCGGGACTGAACAAGAACGACGTGAAGCGTTGGCGCATCGCATGGGGGTTAAATTGGTTGACAAACATGCTCTTTATCTTGGACTGCCAATGAATTTTGAGCATTCAAAGAAGGAGATGTTTTCGGCAATAATTGATTGGGTTCGGAGAAAGCTAAAAAATGGAAGGGCAAGTTTTTATCGGTTGCAGGGAAAACGATTTTAATCAAGACGGTTGCGCAAGCCATACCAAATTACATAATGAGCTTCTTCCGGCTACCTGTGGATAATTGCAAGCAAATTAATTCGATCATTAGTAATTTCTGGTGGGGACAGAGACAAGAAGAACGGAGAATTCATTGGTGCTCGTAGGAGAAATTATGTGCATAAAAAATGGAAGGGGGTCTTGGATTACTGGATTTGGAATGTTTCAATGAAGCTACGTTGGCAAAGTAGTGTTGGATATTAATTCATGACACTGAGTCTCTCTTGTCTATATCTCTCAAAGCAAAATGTTTCCTGAGAAATAATTTTCTGGAAGCAACAATGGGGTATAATCCATCGTTTACTTGGAGAAGCATTGTTGCAGGAAGAAATATTATTTTTAAAGGAATGCGATGGAATATAGGCACGGGAGACAAGGTGTTGACTCCCCAAATTTTCGTATTCTATCTGAACCCCAAGGGCGGCCTTTGGATCTTAAGGTTCGAGAACTAATTCATGATACATCCCCTCGCTGGAATATCGAGTTACTAAATGAATTATCTTCAGAAAGAGAGGCCAGGTTTATTAAGTCAATCCCACTGAGTGTTAGGCCTAAGCCGGATCGCATTATTTGGCATTACACGAAAGACATGATATATAGTGTCAAGTCGGGATATGAAACATCAAGACTATTAAGGGGTGTGCAAATGGCATGGCTTCGGGGTCTGCATCACATAAAAAAATTTGGAAATGGGTTTGGAATCTCCGGGTTCCTCCAAAAGTCTAGTTTTTTATGTGGAAGGTAGTACGGGGAATTATCCCGACGAATACTGAACTGAGTAGGCATGAGCTGGAAGTGAACCAAGTTGCATTAGATGTGGTCATCGGTCTGAGAGTATTGAGCATGTGTTCCGAGATTCTTTTGGATGAATTGGCACGCTAGAAATATGAAAAAATTTCAAAACAAAGAGCTGACTCATCATTGGTGCATTAATACAACTGTAAAGAGACTTCAAGAGCATAACCAAGCAATTGAGAGGGGAATGGTACGACTAACTACTGGGGCAGCAGAAAAATGGCAGAAACCGGAAGTCGACTGGGTGAAAATCAATACGGATGCGTCTATCATCGAGGGAGCGGGAATGGGCCAGGCGCCATATTGCGAAATCACGAAGGACACCAGCTAAGTAGTGTTGTGAAGTCAATCCCGGAGGCGATGTAAGTTCATATAGCTGAACCACTTGCTTGCAAGGAAGGGCTACAACTGGCTAAAGCGAGGGGGATCAGAAAGGTTATTTTGGAGACTGATAGCGCAACAATATGCAGCAAATTGAAGGCCAACAAAGCTGATTTTTCCTACTTGGGGAGTATATTGGAAGATATCAAACTCATTTCTTGTTCTTTTGAGATTCTTAGATCTAGTTTTGTTTAGACGTGCGGGAGACTCGGTGGCTCACCACCTTACATGGCATGCTTTTTCCTTTGATAGGCGTGTTTCTGAGACAGGCTTAATCCCTAATCATGTAATGGACCTTATTGTGTTAGAGGCCTCCTCCTAAGCTATGAATGCATTTTCTTTCTCAAAAACAAATAAAATAAAATAAAATTAAGGCCTCACTTACTCTAAAAACGTTTTTGAGGCCTCTTTCCACATAAAATGTCCAAATTATCCTTCTATATATTATTGAAATATCTATAATACTCATAATATATTATGACCATAATGCCCTCATTCTTCAAATGATCTACCCATTAATTTCGAGACGATTTTTTATGTCCTTCTTCTTCTTCTTCTTCTTCTTTCTTTAATGTATGTAAAACTTGTACTTCTTTATTGTTCTTTTTTCCTCTTTTTTATTATTTAATTTTGCTCTAACTATATGAAGAAGCAAATTTAAGAACAAACCCTATATTTGAACATTTTATATTGGTAAGATGTTCTTTTCACTTTTAAATATTTCTAAGATTGTACTTTAGATGTTCATTTATGTTTATTTGACTGTTTGAAATCAGTATTCAAGTTCAAGTTGATGTGAAAAATCATAGTCTTGTCTGTTTTAGTTACAGATTTTGAATTCCCGTTTAAAGCGACTATAGTCTTGTAAAACGACTGTAGTCATTTTAAAAATGATTGTGGTCGTTGTAAAAGACTGTAGTCGTTTTGTTATTGAAAACTGATCATAGAAACCATTTTGTTACTTTACATTACTAATTGATTATTGCTAGCTTTCTAAATTCTTATTGTTTTAACTGCATATATGCCCTCAACATGGATTGCTATGTTTTATTTCGAAGATTTTATTAATGATGATGAAGGAAAATAGATATAGAAACGAAGTGGGAGTGAGGAAATGGTGGACAGAATTCCCATATCTCCATGTACTTCGTATCATGATCTATATTGTGAAGTGTTAAATATTTGCAAAGTTGATTCATCTTCACATGAAATCGAGATGAGATTTCTTCTCCCAGGAAGTGGATAGTTTTTAGTTCCAGTTAAGATTACTTCGGACAAACAAGTACAATAGTTGATATCTCTCAACAAAAACAATTCTCATTGTCCAATTTGTATAACCCTTGTGAGAAAAGTTATAGTTGAGCATCCACAAGAAGAACATATTGATCCATTTCATGAAGTGGAAGATGATGAAGTGTATTGTGACTTGCAAAATGAAAACATCAATTTTGAATGTGAAATGCAAGGAAATGATGATAATGAAGTAAATCGGACTGAGAATATTAATTGGGATGAGTTGGAGATAGCCCAAGACAATAATGTAGATGATATTACAGAAAACAATAACATTGTTGTTTTCTCTACTCATGGACCCGAGATGTTTCAAAATAATGGAGAAGAAAATCTTTTTACTAATGATCATCTTGTAACTTTAACTCCTTCATCATGTGTGATCCCCAAAGATGCAGATTTAGAAGATCGCCAAGTTTTCAACACGAAAAAAGATCTTATGATGGAAGTTCACATGCTCGCAATGAAGTACAACTTTGATTTTAAAGTGAAGAAATCGAATAAGGAAGTTTATACAATTGTTTGCAGAGATAAAAATTGCAAATGGGGTTTGCGAGCAACTAAATTCAAAATTTGTGATTACTTTCAAGTCTGCAAATATGCACGTGAACATACTTGTCCTGTGAGTATTCGTCGAAATGATCACAAATAGGCTAGTTCGTGGATTGTTGGAAGACATATATTGTCTAAGTTTCAAAACCCCAACACTATATATAGACCTGAAAATATTATTAATGAGATGCATCTAGAGTTTAGGGTAGAGATGAGTTATCAGAGGGCACAAAAGTCACGCGAATGTGCTTTAGAATGTTTAAGAGGTTCCTTCGAAGATAGTTATGCCAAACTGGGCTTATATTCTCATAATTTGGCCAGAACTAATCCCGGAACATTATTATCTTTGGAGATTGATAGTGAAAACCGCTTCAAGTATTTTTTATGGCTTTTCGACCATGCATTCGTGGATTTCACTCTTCAATGCGAAAGGTAATTGTAGTTGATGGAACATTTTTGACTTGGAAATATAAAGGTACATTGATTGTTGCTACTTGTCAAGATGCAAATATTGATTTATCCTCTTGCTTGGGGTATAGTTGATTCTGAAAATGATGCATCGTGGACTTGGTTTTTTTCAAAGTTGAAAGAAGTAACAGAAGATATCGAAGATCTTGTTGTAATATCTGACTAACATCCAAGTATTATCAATGGAGTTCAGACTGTCTATCGAAATACTCATCATAGTCATTGCATCTATCATATAAAAGGTAACTTAAGGACCATAACTCGAAAAAAAATGAGATTTTGCTACTTTTCGAGAAAGCGGCAGAGGCATATACTTTAAAAGAGTTTGAAAATTATATGAGAGAAATTGAAAGAAATGATAGTAAATCATGGAATTATATAGTCAACACACATTTTCATACTTGGGCCAGGTCACATTTTGTGGGAAACCGTTACAATATAATGACATCGAACAATGCATAGTCACTAAATTTGGTGTTTTGGAAAGATCGACAGAATCCAATACTTGCATTGATTGAGAGTATTAGGAAAAATTGCAGAAATGGTTTTATGAGAGGTGCGTGAATGCACAGAGCTGCACAAGTACACTAACGCCAATAATTGAAGAGAAATTGCATAAGAATGTTGATAAAGGGAAGAGGTTTGTTGTCGACCCAATTGATCAATTCACGTATGATGTTAGGAACGACACCATGAATTTTGTTGTTAACCTAGATGAAAGAACTTGTACTTGTAGAATGTTCCAATTAGAACATGTACCGTGCGAGCATGTAGTGGTTGATGTGAAGAAGAGTGGTTATTCAATTTACTTGTTCTGTTCTCCATATTATACTATTGAATATTGGCGTGTAGCTTATATCGGTATTATTTCTCCTATGCCAAATGAAGTTGATTGAGAAATTCCTGAAAATTTCCCTTTTTCCAATTATTTTAAAAACGACCCCCGGTCTTGTAAAAAGACTCTAGTCGTTTTGACCGAATGACTGCTTGAGTCTTTTTAAAATGACTCTGGTCGTTTTAAAAAAGACCGCATTCTTGTAAAACGACTCTAGTCGTTTTGACAGAACGACTACAGTCTTTTTGAAACAACTCCAGTCGTTTTACTATACATTTTTTTGATTAAATAATTTGAATCAAACCAAACACGACTTAACATATTATAAGTACGAAATTCGTCTCCCAATTCATATAATGTTAGAAGTTTGAATCTAACCTAATATTATAGTATACAATATTGTAAGTGGCTTAGAATCTAAAATATAGTACACTTGAATATTGTTAGTAGACCATGATGAATTGTATGTAATGATGTTCATCGTCTTATTCACTGTATTGTTAGAAGTTTGATTCTCAACATATTGTAAGTCGCATGTTTGGAATGTAAAATACATTATATTGTTTTTAATCAACTTAATACATAGTAATGAAATTAGTCTCCCAATTCATATAATGTTATAAATTTGAATATAACCTAATATTACATTATAAAATATTGTAAGTCGATACTTAGAATCTAAAATATAGTACGGTTGGATATTGTTAGTAGACCATGATGAATTGTATGTAATATTGCATTATACAATATTGTAAATCGATACTTAGAATCTAAAATATAGTACATTTGGATATTGTTAGCAGACCATGATGAATAAATTGTATATGTAATGTGTTCATTTGTAGTGTATGTATTATGAAGCAAACAACCGACTCCAGACATTTTATAAAAATTGTTAATTATGAAACAAAGCCGACTCCAAACATTTTATAAAAATCATTAATTATGAAACAAAACCGACTCCAGGTTTTTTACATTACTCCAGTCATTTTGTAAAAAAATTTGAATTATGAAGCAAAATCGACTCCAGTCGTTTTATAATTTTGAATTATGAAACAAAATCGACTCCAGTCTTTTTACAAGACTCTAGTCATTTTATAAAAAAAAATTATGAAATAAAACCGACTCCAGTTTTTTTACATTACTCCAGTCATTTTGTGAAAAAAATTGAAATATGAAACAAAAATCGACTCCAGTCATTTTACAAGACTCCAGTCGTTTTATACAAAAATATGAATTATAAAACAAAAACGACTCCAGACTTTTTACAAGACTCCAGTCATTTTATACAAAAATGATCACATAATAAAACAAAAATGACTCCAGTCTTTTTACAAGACTCCAGTCGTTTAATAAGAAATTGTGAATTATGAAACAAAACAACCGACTCCAGACGTTTTATAAAAAATTTGAATTATAAAACAAAACCGACTCCAGTCTTTTTACAAGACTCCAGTCGTTCTATAAAAAAATTTGAATTATGAAATAAAATCAACTCCGGTCCTTTTACAAGACTCCAGTCGTTTTACACAAAAATATGAATTATAAAACAAAAACGACTCCAGTTGTTTTACAAGACTCCAGTCGTTTTTATAAAAAAATAGGAATTATGAAATAAAAATGACTGGAGTCATTTTAAAAGACTCCATCGTTTTACATTCTACAAGTCCCAACAATTACACAAGATAATTACAAAATCAGATCCTTCAATAAAATTTATGTCAAAAGGACAATGAAAATTACAAAATCAAGTCCCCAAAAAAATAACTTCGTTAGCTGTTGCCAATCTATGACTCATAATCAAGGACAAAAATATCAGCAACAATCTTTTCCCTCCATCTATTCATATAGAAGCTATTGACTTGTTCGACAGAACCGTCGATGCTAAAAAATTCTATATATTTTACTACGTACATACCACAGTTGCCCCTGAAAGATAATAAATAATGGTAAATTAGGTAAACTTAATGACTAAACTAATATGAACGAGTGAATATTTAACTATAGTAAAAGAAAACTTACGAAATGGCTTGTTTAGTGATCTTCACTTTTCTTTGTATATCAAGAGTATATGTCCCCAAATTAATGTTTATTTCCTTCAAAAGTAGCGGGAATATGATACCAGCAGCCTTCAAGTCGTCTTTGAGTTGATCATTCGTAATGCAATCTTGTTAGGATCATACACAAATATTATCGCTTTGGAAAAGTGAATCTCAACTGCTACCCAATGTTTGCGAGTACACAATGGATAATATACATGCGTACAATCATGTCATTTCCTTCCAAATGATGGGTTTGCTCCATTTACATATTTCATTGGCTCTACCGGTATTCTGAAATGATCCCCTCGCTCAAGTGAATCAAACATAGCAAAGGTCAATTCATTGTTAAATTGCACATCTGGCTCGTGAACCACCAAATGACTTCGGATATTTTCTTGCCCGAGCCCGAACAAATGCAATGCCATGTCAACATGCTAAAAGTTGAATATATAGTTATACATGGTCTAATCGAATAACATAAGTAATGAGTTAATATACTTACTTCATCTAAAAACCACCCCCTGGTTTCAACACGTCGTTAAACCATTTTTTTTTTTTGCATCTTTTACGTTGATATGACCCAACTTGTATGAGGCACTAAAGAAAATTGGTAAAACAATGCAAGTGTTAAATAAAATATCAAGATTTATTTGTCAGACAGTAAATAAGCATCATATTAATTTGCTTACCTATCACATAAACTTGAGTGCCATTTAAAGAAATGTTTCTTCTTAACCGGGTTAACATCTCGAAAAAGATCAACCTTCGTGTTGTCAACATGTCTTCTCCATTTAGCCCCGGTCGTGTATGGAGAAGAAACTAACTTTGAAGCTTTTTTAGTCCTTTTATCTTGCATCAAAACATCAGTTTGTTGATCACTTCTATCTAAATTTCTCTTTTTGCGAGTGAAAGTCTTATTGTGCAACCTTGTAGTACCCCTTTTCCCAGTCTCCCTCTTATTGACCCCTACCACTGCCTCACCCTCATCTTGTGTTTCAACCCCTCTCTCAATGTGTAGGTCCCAAGAGGTGTGAGTAAGGTTTAGAAGGGGGGGTTGAATAAACCTTACCAACTTTTCGATTTTAGTCCTTTTAAAATATTACAGAGTTAAATACACAAATTAAGTCCTTGATGGGACAGGCTAAGTTAGTTAACCAAGAGAGTTAGCCACTCAACACTTCGATTGAGCCGTTGATAGAATAACTCGACTCTTTAGTCTAAACCTTAACTTGGCTGTGATGAAATTTTCAGCGGAAGACTTAACACCCTTGAATTCGGTTTAAGTTTGTTTTAACACTTGGTTTTAGCACTTTGTTAATTATCACTTGGATAGCAAATTATCAGCAGATATAAAATGATATGCATAAATTAAATGCTGAAATGTAAATGACACAATAATTTTTATAGAGGTTCGAAGATGGGGTAATTATTCTACTCCTCTCTTCTCCAACTCTGGAGGAATCCACTAAGTATTGATCATAGTACAAAGTGATTATCGGTCCGGATACAAGTCTTGATCACACACAATGACTTGATCCTTTGGGACTCGATCCGGAGATGCCTTGGTCACACAGTGGCTTCTCGTCCGACTCGGCTTCTTCTTCAGGGCGGCGCCTTTGCTACTTGACTCACTTGCTCAAGCTTCTTGGATTTGATCACGAAGCCCTCCAATAACTTGAGACTGGTTCGACCTTGAATCTTTCTACAATCCTCCTTGGAATGTAGACCCCTTTTGATTCTTCAAAAGTTTCCTCTTCAACAGTTTGAAGTTGTCTTTCCTTCACAGCTTGGTGTTGGATCGATTCCCTTCGAAATTTAGGCTTGAGGATTTGCTTGAATAACTTGAGAATATTTTGCAGGTTGTAGTTCGAATAATAGCTTGAATGTTCGTGGTTCAGGTGTTCAAGGTAACCCTTTCTCAAAGTGATTCCTCAGCCTTTTATAGTGAACTTTCAAAAATCTGCCCGTTGAAGAGATAGGTTGATTTTCAAAAGTCACTTGTGTTCGTTGGCTTGTCTTGTTGCAGTCTTTGATGTTGACATTTCCTCGTATTAAATGTCTTGCGCTTTCCAGGTTCTGACACAAGGTGCAGTGCTTCCCATTGGTTTATTCCTTTTGCACGCTTCTGGGACTGAGCACTTTAAGACATGGCAACATGGAAGTATTACTTGTTTAGGTAATATTCTTGACTCCTGTGCAACGGATTCTTTTCAGTTGTCTTGACTTGACTGCAGTTCTCTAACTTCCCCAGGTGACTTCGAGTGTGCTTCCAGTCAATGGATGACTCATCTGTCACTTCAACTTGAGACTTGGCTTCTTGAGTTGACTTGACTGACACTTCACACAGCTGTATCCCAACTGATACTTCTTCAGTCGAGTTCTTGTCTTCTCCTCCTTTCCATACTCAGCTGTTTCACAGCGAAGTCTTCATTTCAATCTTCAGTTGACTTCTTGTATATCTAGGCATAGCTGACTTAACTCAGCTCGTACAGCCCTATCTATTACAATACAAATTACAAGGAAAATGGGGTGCCAACTTTCTAGTCTAAGTTTTACATGGCATTCATCAAAATCTAATAAATAAATTTCCCAACAATTTCCCCCTCTTTGATGATGCCAAAACTTAAAACATACATACAAAATGTAAATAGCAAATATACATACAGACAATGTAGAAACAGAGAATGTATGCGTAGAATCGATCTTTTTATTGATCATAACATTCTTGTCCTTTACACAGATATGTATTTACAATAGTAAAATACATGAAGGGGTGGAAACAACACTTCATCGCCTTCGCTGTCTCCTTCTTCCTCTTCAGCTCTGTCGTCCTCTACTTTTTTTCTCCTCCTTTCTTCTTCAGCTGCTTTGTTTTTCTCGTAGGCTCTTCTGGCAGCTTTGTCTTTTCTCCTTCTTTCTTGCCTCTGTTGACTCTCTTCCCACAGCTGATATTGTCTTTTATTTTCTTCTTCAATTCTTTTGACATACTCAGCATTCTTCCTAGCCACTTCCAGATTTGCTATGGCATCAAATCCAACCCAATAGATCCCTCTTTTCTTCCCTGGATCTATGTATTCAGTTTTTGGATAGAGGTCTAGGTCTAAAACCTCTTCCTCCACTACTTGTTCCTCTTCCTCTGGGCGTGTATTGTACTGGAGCCTTCTTCTTTCCAGCAGAGTGACCAAGTGGTGCGCTAGTAGTCTGCTGCTGTCGACTTCTTCGCACAAACTTGAGGCCTTTTTCCCAATACAAGTCTCGAGGCTTGGGCCATGGACATGTTCTCAAAGTATCCCCGTTCGAGCGTTTTGAATTCATCAACTGATCTAGGCTCGTTTCCGATGTCCAAATGGCATCGTGTCTCTTCTGCCGGAATGCCTCCGTATTGTTTTAGTATATCCATCACACAGGCATCCATTTTTCCTTCAACCTCCTTCATCCCTCGCTTCTACGATTTTCTCTTCTCGGACATAGGCACAACTGTAGTGTTGGAGCGGCGAGTCACCGGAAGTTTGCTGATTATGTCATTTGTGACAAGACCTTGTTGAGGGTTTTCAGAAATAGTAGAGTCATATCTTTTGAATCTTCCCCCTCAACTCGCTTTTTTCCCTCTTTCTTTTCTTCATTCTTGCTTTTTTCTTCTTCTCAACAACTGCGTCCTTCTCTTTCTCATCACCGACCCTTTTAACGTCTTTTAGGTATTCCTCTTCCCCCTTTTTGGCATCATCAAAGGAGAGAGGAACCCCTCGAAACATGCCAAAGAAAGCATGAAATCTAGGCGGCCGAGTGATAGCCGAGTTCGCTTGGATTACTAACTGCGGAGTATCTTTGTTCAAATTCGAGCGGGTGACTTTTGATTCCGCCACTTGCCACATTTCATTTCGGCCATAAGAAGGCCGAACTTTTCATTCATATTCTCCTCTACGCTGCATAGAAGTTCTTTTCGATGAAATTCTCACAAAATGAGTTCCATTTCATGTGTATGAGAGGCATGCATCCTATCAATATTTTCTTGCATCCTCCTCTTCATGTCGGATTATTATCGGCGCTCCAAATCAGCATCTTATTGTACAATGCCTTAAAGTATTGAACCTGTTCGATCCGCATTGTACTCTGCTGCTGACACCATTCCCTTATCCGTACCACAATCCCTCTTAAATCTGCTGTGAGTGTGGCATCTCTCTTGTCGATCCGCATATCAAGTGAAGCTTGTGCCGTTCAATCTTTTCAATCTCACCGAGTATTGTCTTGAATACATCACGTACCTCAGCAGTCACCTCGGTTTCAGTTGGCGGCCAAGCAACATCGAAATCAAAGTCTATGGGGACAATGGAGTCGGTGGGAATGACTGGATCTGGTCGAACGTTGAAACGGCGCTATTCACGGGATGTTTCTTCTCCAAGGTCGGGCGCTCAACGGAAAGTAAAAGTTTCTTCAACGCATCATCACGCACATATGGAATTGAGGATTCGATTGTTCGTGCTTGTGATGATTCATGTTGAGTCGACCTGCTACAACTTTGGGAGCCTGCGCGAGATGACTCGATCTCACCGGGCCTGGTGTGGGGGTTGGCCCGGTGGCGTGCCTCAAATTGTCTTAATGCTTTCTTCGGCCTTAGTAAATTTTGCTAAATGAATTTGATGTTCCTTAGTTTGCACCATCAGCGTCATCGGAAGATGATGAGTCTTGAAGACTTGGCTCATCATCAAAATTGAAATTTTGACGAGCACGACCTTGAATTACGCTTACTCGTATTTGGTAGAGCGTCCTCAATCGAGTCGTTTTGATGTGCGGTTGGGTAGACTCGGCTTCATCTGCGGATCCCGGGAAAGTTGTATCGGGATCATCCTGGGAGTCATGGAGAGCACCGATTTCCTCTTCTTGAATCGAAATTATGGTCCGAGGAATGCTCTTATCTCCTTGATTTTTACCTAGGAAGTTTTAACCTCCCTTAGGCCTTCATTACCTCCTGCGGTCTCAATCTGCGGCGAGGCCTTATTCAATCCCTTCGATAGGCGCAATGTCTTGAGTCTCCCGCAGGTGGCATCCACAGAATCTCAACTCCATGGATTGCACTTTCGGTGCCAGTGTTAACTCCCGGGCGAACCATCCCCGTGCCTCGATTGCGTCGGCGCGTCCTCGGCTGCGAGTAGTTGGCACTTGACTAAGACAAATTCAACTGTCAGTCCGAGCTTCGTCGGTGACAACTTCTTTGTTTTCTTTTTCTTGTTCCTTCTCCACTTTGCCTCCTAGATTCGGGGTGGAGTCAAGCGTAGCATCCTCCGACCTAGGCTGCGGTGAGTGAGTTTCCCCTCGGTGGCTCACCACTAAGTGACTTATGTTGGGGTCACTCTGCTCCGGACTCCGGCTTTGTCAAATGAGTGGTCACCGTAGGGCGGTGGTAAGACACCTTCAACAAGGGTTGGCTCAACTTGGGTGCCCAAATTCCCGTGTCATCGCCAATTCCCTTAGATCCGTCTTACGAGTGAATCGGGGAAGTGGTTGCGGCAATAACATGGGCAATCTGTTTGCACCACTCCCAAAGATCAATCTCCAATCGAGATTTGGAGGACTCTCTTGGTCCTTCCCTCGGCTATTGCTCGTGCATAATTTTGGACTCGGCATGGTTTCTTGCATATCCATTTCTCCTTTGCGAAGAACGGGATCCACGTCCTCATCACTTTCTAAAAGAACATCTATGTGCGGATGAGTGTGATCGCCGGTTCGATGAAGAGGATAGATCTTTGGCTTTCTCACGCGCCTCTGCTTCCTCAATCGCTTGCTCTGCTTTGTTCGTTTTCCTTCCGAATTTGCAGCATGTTAATGCAGTTATCCTCATCCAGGGCTTGCGGCATAATATCAACTTCAAGAAACTTGAAGAGTTCCTCCTCCTCATAAATAAACTCTGGGTGTTCAAACTGCACCCTAGAGTGACTCAGCTTCCATTTCCTCCATGCTCTTAGACGATTTTGGATATCTGGGTACAATGGAGAGCATATGATTACATCATCATCTTCATCCTCTCCCTGTTGCCCTTCCTCTTCAGGAATGGAGGGTAGCAAGCTCTGCTGCTCTTCGCCCTCAGCAGCGTCTGTCGCAGGTGGATAAACAGTCCTGTCGACAGGATTACTATATCTCGGCTCTTCTTGTTCCTCACTACATTACATCCCACATTGGGTCTTGATGTGCCTCTGTGATCTGCCCGGTGACTTGCGGTTTCATCAAAGCACTTACGAGACTAGCACTTCTTCAGCCATGATCTTAGAGATCTTTTCGGTGAGTGGCGAGACTGTTGTCTTCTCAAGCTCGAGCGCTGTAAGTCTTCTCCTTCTCTTAGTTTTCACCGAGAGGAATGTCTAGTTCTACTTTCTCCGATTCTTGAAGGTAAAGGCCTTTGGAGTTGCCTTAGAGGCAAATTGCCTTTCTCGCCTTGGCATTCCTCTTCTTCATTCCTGGAGAAGGTATTAAGGATTCTTCTCCATCGGCTGCGGGCGGGAGACACGGTTGCGGGAGCGGTGACTCGGCTACGGGGGCAAGTGCATCTTTCTTCTTCTTGCCTGCGGGAGCGGCGATCTTCTCATTTGCATGGGCAACTTTCTTCTTCTCGGAGGAGGCAACAAGCTGTTTCCTCGGGGTCACCGATTCCCCCTGTTTGTGTCGCCCTCTTGGCATAAGCTCTCTTACGGGCTCTGAGAGATTGACCAAAACATCTTCTTTTTAACATGGAATTTTCCATGTCGAAGAGAACACCCTTCACTCCATCAAGTGGCCAATTACAAGGCCATATCCAGAGAGATCCTCCAAATGATCCATCATCGCTTGAAGGACTTATTAGCAACGATTCTCAGCGATCTGCTGTAGACAATTACTGCCCCATTGACCTTCTTCTCCTCCATGATCGCGACCATGGCGTCGAAGGTCTTGGACAAGCGATTGAAGCTTCCAAACTTTATGTCTACACATTTGGCAATAATATCCAACGGTTTGTGGTAATCATCCTTGGCCCGACTTTTTTGTCTGTTTGTGTAGACAACTTTTGACGGCACACTCTGGTTTGACCACTTCTTTCCATGTACCAACCAAATCGACGCGTCTGCTTCATATATCTCGGCATGCCCTCCGACGGCGGCAATAAACGATGCCCAAGTCCTTTGTAGTGATTGTTATGTCCTTGCTGTGGACGGAGGACTTAATCCGCCGTCTGCACGCTTGACATTCACGTGAAGCGGCGACCTCCTCTCGTAAGTCATAGGATATTCCATCGTTAGAAAGGGTTTCAACCCGGATTTCTCGATCTTATCGGCTATCATTTTCACAAGGGTTTCGCCGAACCTGCTTTATCATCCCTTCAAAATCTACGGACGATCCGGTGTGGATTTTCTTTGTGAGCTTAGCAAAATCGTGTCTTTGGTGCCATTTCGGTGATTTTTATCGAACAAAAGCGGGCGAATTTGCTTTGAAAACCGGTAGGGTTTTGAGAGAAAAGATACTTGCTTTCTTTGCTTTGGAAAGATGAACATTTTTGAAGTGAGAGAAAAACTCGAACAAATGGGTATATATAGGGTATGAAAGGGCGTGTTTTCGGTTTTGAAATTTTGATCAAGATCAACGGCTCAGTTTAGCGTCACCTTGCATTTAATTGCTCGCATTTAATGCGGCGGCATTTATATCCAATCATATGCTTTCTTGTCGCGACTTTTGATATGCCCTTCATAATTACTGCGCGTCATCCTTAAAAACATTCCCGCTCATTAAAAACAACTGCGTTTTTGTCACTTAGCTCATAAATGACTCAGCTCACTGCTTAACAGACTCAACCCTTCTTCTCTCTATTCATGTAGTGACTCACCGTTTGTCGATAACTTCGATCTGGTGACTTTCCGATCTGGTGATTCACTTGGTGATTTATAAGATATGTTCTGTCTTCATCTTTTCAAATTTCATCTCTTCTCATTGAGTCTTCTGAGTGTCAACTCAACTCAATTAACCATAGCTCATGCTTAAGCTCTTCAAATTTGATTCACATAATGGCTTTGTGAATATGTCATAATTGCTTGTTTATTAGTTGAGATGTATTCGAGTGATGTCTTTCTTTTCAACATGATCTCTTATGAAATGATATCGACATCAATGTGCTTTGTTCTTGAATGCAACACGAGGATTTTGAGTGATTGCAATAGCACTTGTGTTATCACACATAATTGGAATCTCTTTCTCTTCAACATCATAATCTCTCGCTATTGTCTCATCCATAAGACTTGGGCTTGGTTTGCCCACGGACTATGTACTGCAGTTCGTGATGGATGTTGCTATTGAGTTTTGCTTCTTGCTAAACCAGGAAACCAATCTGTTTCCAAGCATTTGACATTTACGAAGTACTCTTTTCATCGACTCTACATCCAAAGATAGTCAGTCGAGTAACCAATAAGTTTGAATCCACCTTCCTTTGGATACCATAAGCCAACTTCTTGGCATCCCTTCAAATATCTTAGGATTCTCTTAGGCTGCGATCATGTGACTCTCCTTTGGTGCGATTGAAATCTTGCACAAACACCTACTTGCAAAGGTGATGTAAATGCGCTTCTTCATTAGATAGAAGCGATGATGATCCATAAGTGCTCTGTATCTTGTTTGATCTACTGACTTTCCATCTGCATCCATGTCCATCTTGGATGTATTCATTGGCATTTTCACGAGAAGACTTCTCTTCCATACCAAATTTCTTCATTAAATCTACGGTATACTTTGTTTGACTTATGAAGGTTCCATCCTTCACTTGTTTAACTTGAAGTCCTAGAAAGAATGTCGACTCCCATCATGCTCATTTCAAATTTGCCTTGCATGAGGTTTGAGAACTTATCACATGACTCTTTATTTGTGGATCCAAAAATAATGTCATCCTCATATATTTGAACAAGCAAAGATACTCTCTCCATCTTGAATTACGAAGAGTGTTAACCCACTTTGCCTTTGGTGAATCCATTATCTGTCGAGAAATTGAGATAATGTATCATACCATGCTCTAGGTGCTGTTTCAATCCATATAGATCTTTCTTGAGCTTGTACACCTTATTTCCAAGTCTTTTGCTCAAATCCTGGAGGTTGTTCAACATAGACTTCTTCTTCCAACAATCCGTTTAAGAATGCACTTTTTACATCCATTTGATATACAATAAAGTTCTTGTGAGCAAAGCATAGACAAGAAACATCCTTATTGATTCTACTCTTGCAACAGGAGCAAATGTTTCATCAAAATCTATTCCTTCTTCTTGGAAATACCCTTTGGCTACCAATCTTGCTTTGTGTCTTACCACCGAAACTTCCTCATTCATCTTGTTTACAAAACCCATTTTGTTCCTAACATTTTGATGGGTTGGTCTTTGCACCAGATTCCCATACTTTATTTCTTTCAAACCGAGTCGACTCTTCTTGCATGGCTTGAATCCATGTGTGTCATCAATGCTTGGACACATCTTTAGGTTCTATTTGGGAAATAAAACAAGTGAACATGACTTCTTGTTGGGCTCGATCTGGTTTTTACACCATCTCTTACATCTCCAATGAATAGCTCGGTGGGTGGTCTCTCGGCCATCTCACATCAGTTGGAGTAAGTCGGTGAGTTGATCGACTTGCGGTTGTGTTATCTTGAAAGCGACTCTCTCATCATCGCTTAGGCTGTAGATTTTCACTGTCTTTGAGATTCAACTATTTCACCTTCATCTTGATTGATTGCTCCGATTTCGGCTTCAACATGGGGACTCTTACGCATAGTTGGGTGATTGACTTATCGACCAACTCCTCAATGTCTTCTCCATTTACATTAGGTTCATCAAAACCACATGGAAAACTCTTACGTGACCAATGTCCTCTTGTTCGACTTTCATAGGCTTTGCTTTTCAATTTGAGTATCCCAAGAAGATACCTTCATCAACTTTAGCATCAAAAGCCTTCAAATTATCCTTTCCATTGTTGTGGATAAAACATTTACATCAGAATATTCTAAAGTACCCAACATTTGGCTTTCTCCTGTCCATATTTCATAGGAGTCTTTGTCATTTGTCTATTTATCATGCATCTATTTTGAGTATAGCATGCGGTATTGATTGTTAGTCAAAGTGGCTACGATAATCTAGAGGGGGTGAATAGATTATCTCGGGTCTTTCAGTTTTGCACTCTATTTGAATAATTAATCAAAGAAGAAAGCTAAATGCGGAAAATAAACAACACACATCGATTTAAAGAGCTTCACCCCACCTAGGGACTATGTGCTCTACCACCCCAATATATCCTGGGATGGGTTTGAAAAAGAAAAAGAAATTTTATTAATTACCAAAATTAATACAACACCTTGAGGATTACCACAATCCTCTTTGCAACACCTTGAGGAGATTACCACAATCTTCCTTCACTAGCTTTGAAGAGTACCACACTCTCCAAACACCTATCACCTAGATCACCCAGTGTATTCTTAACACAGAATACTCATAAGGATGTCTTGTGTTGAATGATGACCAAAATCAAGATTACAACTCAATAATGAATAATGATATGAGTACAAGTGTAATCAAGAATTGAAAGCATAGACCTCGAAGAAGTGCAAGTGCAAGTCTTGAAGCTAATCTGACAAGATTTATGAAAGTGTTTGCTTGTATGCTCTTTGCTTGTGTAATGTCTTTGTATCTTGT
>CM071924.1:68094757-68252859 GCA_016081115.2 Rehmannia glutinosa | reverse complement strand
TGCATATTTATATGTATATATATTAACAATAATAATAACTATATACATAATTATTTTTCATAAAATCTATATTTATTATTAAAATAAAAATGAATAATAACAAAAATTAAATAAAATTAATTTAAAGTGTATATTCTTCTACAAACATTTGTTATGAAAAACAATGGGATGAGTTATATTATTGCAAACCCAAATTGCTGGAAAACGGGGAGAAAAACTTGGTGTTGGAAGTTATCTATAATCGCTTCCTTCATGGGACAAAAATATGAAGGAATTATTATTAGAAATTTCAAACTAATTGAATTATACCCTGAGAGATTTAGGCTTATCAGTTTGTATTTAAAAAGTCAGATAATAACTCCTCTCAACTTAATATAAATTGTTATATATATATTATATAAAATATAAATAAACTATTATTCTTATTATTTATAGGAAAGAATAAAATAATTAACACAATGTAATAATAATAGTAATAATATTTACATATATTATCTATATAGTGTAACTCGATCTTATTTAAATGAATTTGGGTTTTAATAAATCAAAATATAGGACAGACAATTGAATAACTTGAATTAAATTGGATTGATGGTGGCCCAACAATAATATCTTAATATAATGAAGGAAGAAATATTAAGACTAATAGTAATACTAGTTATAATATTATTATTAATAACATAAAAGATGACAAATATCAAATCTTAAGCTGGGTATTACAACAAATTTAGACTCACACAAAACCCCGAATTCCCACCCATAACACAGTCACAGAGCGCTCTCTCTCTTTCTCGAGTAACCTCAATGATTACCATCTCACGTAAACTAATACACACCAACAAAGATATAGGAATATACTTCTACAAAAGGAAACTAATACCAACCAATAAGTAAACAACTAAAGAATAATAAAAACTAACAATTAACGACTAAAGCCTTCAAAAACCGATCAAATAATCCCAAAAGGTTAGACAACCTCATCTCCATCGTCAATACTAGTCAAACCGATTTTTAATTCCAAGAGATTTTGACAAACCTACAAAAACAAAAAAATGAAGAAGAAGAAAGAGAGCAGTCACATGTTCATTATATGATAATACTTTAATTTTGTTCTTGATTCTAATTTTTATTCTTTGGGTTTTTTCATGGTTGATTTTGAGTGTTTCCTATTCTAGTTTAACATTTTTCTCTGTCGTTTTTCATGTACGTTTTGATATCAGTTGTGTTTGAAATTCAAATTGATGTTGTTTAGGGTTAGTGTTTGCCATATTGTTTGAATCTCTATAATGCAAGTGTACATAGTAGTTTATAGGACAATGATAAGCGAGTGTGTTTCTCGGATTGACTACGAAACAACACGAAAACATAATAACGTAACGTTTAATTTTATTAGGCGGCGAATCAAGTTTTAGGAAAATCAAAAAATAAAGAAAAATAAATAAATTATGAACCCTACAAGTATTTTCAACAACCACTGAAGCAACCTTAGGCACATAATCTCTAACATGTTTCTTCAATATTAAATCCGATTAAGTTTCAAAAACCAATTCATGTGTTTCCTATGGGTTCAATTCTAAAATAGTTTATTTCCCTCTAGGGTAGCGCATAATAGTAGATTAATAATAAGGTAAAATTGCAAAATTTGTCCTCGTAATTATAAGACGGTGGCAAAAAGGTCCGTGAAAAATCACATTTGGCAAAACGTCAGAATCGCAGCAAACTCTCGGTTTGTCTGCCAAAATGCACCCGGTTTGCAAATAGTCCAGAACTATATGAAAATCTTAATTTTGGTACTAATTTCACCGAATTTCGGTCATGTCAATGACATGTGGTTCTGATTACAAGTGATATTAGGACCAAATTGAGATTTTCATATAGTTACATGACTATTTTTCAAAAACATGCATTTTGCTGACTAAAATTGAGATCTTTATATAGTTCACGAGGACCTTTTGCAAAACGTGATTTTTACGAGACCTTTTGCAATCGCCTTATAGTTACATGACTAATTTTGCAATTTTGCCTAATATTAACTCGAGGCCTCGATCCATCATAATTATTATTAACTCCTAAAAGATCTTTGAATTGAAATACTCCCCATAAACAGTAGTTTCGATACATTACCATGTTTATGCAATTCGATTTTCATCTCGATTTAGAACTCACCTCCCGGATTATGGACTAACAAGTATGACATGCAAATTATTGATCAGATAATGACAATTAAGAATAAACACTCAAATTCATAAAAATAGAACATATGAATCAATTAAGAAAATAATTAATCAAGATTTAACATGAATCCACATTTTTTATTACGCCCCTAAAAGATCGAAAAGATTAGCCAAACATTGATAACAAATTCATAGACAAACTTGAAATCAATATTGTGACATCATTTAATCACATACAAGAGATCTAAACTATGAAAGAAAACCCCTTCTTGTCGGGATGGATTCTCTTCCAAGTCTTGAGAAGCTCTTGTGCTTCCACAGATCTTTGGCCTTGTGGTGTTCTTCGTAATCAGCCTTCCTCTCTCGGAAGACCTTTGATCTTGTGGTCCTGTGTATTTTGGTGTGTTGTATGGTGTATGAATGTTGTAATTTTTGTGCAGCCCTTGGGTCCCTTATATAGATGCTTGGAGAGATCACTTGTAGAGTTTGAATGGGAAAATGACACAGAAATTCCATCATACCGGCCACTCGGCCGTGTGGCTTTCACCTTTGGCACTTCCACCGCAGGCTGTGTGGCCCTCACGGCCCGGACGGCGGCTTTGATTTTCCGCATTGTTTTCTCCCAACTTCGCGGACATGTCTCTTCTTCACGGTACGTCACGGTCATGTGGTCCCACACGATCCGGCCGTGTGACATATTTTTATCCATTTTCTTTGTCTTTTTCATCTTCTCTTTGCACTTTCGTAAATCCCCTGACCGGGCCTTCCAAGCGATATATCTTCAATTAAGCTCCATTTCCTGTAAAAATTACAAGAATACGTAATATCATGCCATTAAGGAAACCAAGTAAAAACACACTAAATATACGCAAATCTATCAATTATATACTATTTTAAGCTCCTAAATTCATGTATATTTTACACGTATCAAATCCCCAAACTTAAAGCATTTCTCGTCCTCAAACAAATCAAGAAAAATAATATCAAGGGGTACAAAAGACACACAAGAACACTACAAACACTTAATCTCATTTGACTTCATATTCAAGTAAACCATGCAATTCATTATCAAGAATTTATCATTCATAAGTTTGGCAAACTTAATACTCTCTCCGGTATTTGACATCGCGACTAGCAAGTAAGAGTGAATCACTCAACTCTCAATGTGTATGGTAAATGTTTTGCTCAAAATCAATTCATTGAATGTAGAACTACCATGGCTTGCAAATCCTCTAACATCTCTACCACTTTAGTGTGCACAATTCAGAATCAAAAGGACTTTTATTTGGTTGTATGTGAAGCTTGTTGGTAAGGGTAGGGAAAATTTGGATTAAGTAACTTGACTTGAGCAAAGAGAATTTTAAGTACACAGACTTGCAATTCATCAAACCCAATTTCATCTAAAAATCTTTTCTTTCAAGATGTTTTGTTTTTTCAACATCAACTCCACCCTTTTTCTCCTTTTTTCATTCTTAAGCCTTTTTGCCTTCTTTTTCCTTTTTTTCTTTAGCGCAGAAGCTCTCAATTTTTCAAAATTTTCAGAATTTTTCTTTCTTTTCTTTCTTTTGCTCGATTTTCTCTTTCTTTTTCAGAGATTTTTCTTTTTTCGAGCTTTTTACTGACACACTCATCATCCCTCTTTCTTTTCGTTTCAACTTCCCTCTCTTTTTCATAATTATCACATCTCCCCAAACTTGTTCATTTTATAAGCTCAAGAAATTTCGGGATAAAATCATTTTTCAATTTTAAAGATCAAAATGTGGCTAACACTAAAAAGTTTTGGCTAAAAATTGGCTAACTAGGGAATCATTGAGTTCATAGGTAGGCTTTTGGGCTACATTATGCTTTCAAAAATTGCACACACACATGGCTTCAATGAAGATACCAGAGCAAGTTCTAGAGTTACATCAATCATGAATGACACACTCAAGAAAAATAAGACTACATAAGATAAAAGCGGGTTTAAGGCACAAAAGCTCCGAGAACTTATTTTTATAACATGGTCAAATACCCGATGTTCTTAACTATTGCTAAACAAATAAATGACATCTCCTCAACTAATCATCGCATTATTCACAAAAAATATGTCATCTCATAAAATTAAATGCTCATAGTAAAAATCATCTAAGTATGTACTCTTTCAAAAATCTTGATTACAAACACACACAAAAGTAATTAAACGTGCTAAAGCGATAAAGCGTGCTAAAATAAAAACAATAAAATCGAAAATATATTTTAAAATATTTTATGTAAATTTTATATGTTCTACATGCAATCTTAAATGCAATGCAATAATGCAATAGTACTAAATTACGCATTCCACCAAAACTTAAAATATGTTTCTTCAGAACATATGAAGCGATTATCAAAAGTAAAAGAGGAATGTGTAATAAGTACTTACATGGATCCTTTGTGGTGGTGGAGGTGGAGGGTTGTGGCCTTGTGAAATATGCCACTGATCCATACGAGACAACATCTCGTACATGTGATGTTCTTCTTTGGGTGATAGTTTATTTTGTTGTAAGTACTCGATGTGGTACTCATCAACTATAGCCGATAATTGATATGTATCATCTATCAACTTGCCCATATCGGCTTCCACCCTTTCTAGCCTATCACTCATGCTCCATGGTCGGTTACCCTCTTAGCTTGTCTAGAGGATTCCGGCGCATCCCTCATAGGTTCATCTTGCTCTTCTTGAGCAGCATCCCCCCTGTTCACCTCTCATTAACCAATTACCCCTATTTCTTATAGACGTAGCTTCTGGGTTAGGGAGCCTAACTTTTGTTCTATCCGCCTTATTTAGCCAGTAATTACGCCCATCGAATTGAATCATTTTCATAGCAGATAAAACAGTCAATCAATTAGTTTTGGCCCTCCGGCCTCCGCATACCCTTCAAAGCTAACATTAAAATATTCAACAATAGGAGTAATCATCCCCCAATATAAATTCCTCCCCTATCAGATTTTCTTACTCTATCGACATTAGACACAACCTCCATCCCG
Organism: Rehmannia glutinosa; assembly: GCA_016081115.2. NCBI lineage: Eukaryota > Viridiplantae > Streptophyta > Magnoliopsida > Lamiales > Orobanchaceae > Rehmannia > Rehmannia glutinosa. Next base: position 68,247,679 of record CM071924.1, on the reverse strand, counting down.
ACGCCATACACCAAATAATGAATAACTTATCTACTCACAAGCCCTTTCTTTCCTCCTCATAAAAAATCATTTCCACTAATGCTCTTTGTACATAGCGGAATACGGGGTTTTGAATGCTAGATGCCTTGAGAAGTACCCGTGTGTAGATTCGTTTACCGATTATCTCCCCTCAAAATATATCCTTATCAAAATCCTCATGCTCTTCTACCCCATGCGAGTTCTAGATATTGCATTTAAATCATCAATTGACAACTCCTCGCTCATTTGCTAATCGGAAACGAATCCCCATCAAATTTTGTTTTTGAACTACTAATTCAAAACTACATAAGAACTCAGCGTATAAATCGAATAAGTAGCCCAATGTCCGTTTAATAATTCATGCAAATCTATCCAGACCACACATACCGAAAATCTTCCAATAAACCCAAATTAGCAAGAGTAGGTTCATTGGGATACCAGTACATATCCGTGGCGTAATAGAGCACGCCATCTAGCCGGTGTGTTTCATTCGGCAAGATGACATTCGAGGCTTTCGGTTCATCGACCACGTATTCGATTGTGGCTGGGTTGGGCCCAGAGTTGGTTCCCTTATTCTTCTCGTGTTCCTTCTTGTTCCTCTTTCTCCCTAGAAGCCATGAAAACCAAATTTATGAGGTGTAAAAATCTGAAATTTGAAACTTTGAAAATCCCCAAATTTGGTGTAAAACTTGAAAAATTGAAAATTTGAAGTCATTAAGTGATGGGTTTCTTGAGAAGTTGAAGAATTTATGTTTTGGGGTGAGATTTATAATAAATTTGGAAGAGATTTGGAGAAGAGTTTGAGTATTTTGGGAGAGATTTTTCAAGTTGTAGGGTTTGGGTATGAGAAAGTGGGAGGAAATTTGAGTTTTGGGGGTGAAATAGGGAAAATCTCGTACGATGGGCCACACGACCCGTGTGGGCTCGCACGGCCGCGTGCGGTCGCTGCCCCCATGCTCTTTTCGCTGCCCGATATCCACACGGCCGTGTGGTATTGGTCCACTCGTTGTGTCGCACAGTTCACAGTAGTGTAATGTAATTTTTCCCCATATATATATATACAACCTAGGGAGTTTGCCGTGATGCCTCCTACACAACAACTTAAAACCAAACACAACTAAAAATTAAGTTAATACTAAAAAAATAAAATTGAAAGTAAAAATTTAAATAAATTAAAGGCGCGATCAAAAATAGAAAAAAATAGGAAATAAGTTGGGTTGCCTCCCATAAAGCGCTAGCTTATACGTCTTGACCACCCCGAGGTTTCTACAATGTGTCGTTGAACCGTGTCGGTTGAGATCGTTAGCCCTCAAAATTTGTACCATCCATCGATGAATGACATTACATTGTTCTCTCGGATTGAGTTCCATGTTGCTTGGGAATTTGCCACTTTTGATGTTGGCCTCCCTGCAGATTTGCAATCCCCAGGCTACATGGGTTTCTAGAGATTTCGATCTTGCATTTACGTTAGTGTTCAAATGAGTGACATGTTCCTCAATCCTGTCTATCTTTGCTTCATCCATGTTCAGTCTTGCCCTAGTCTCTCCGATAAACGAGGATATCATCTCTTCTATAGATGCTTTCTTTTCATTTGACTCCTCCGCCTTGATTACCCGTATTAAATGCCGTAGGTGGCTGCAAAACATTTTTATTGTTGGCTTATGAAAAGTTTTCATAGTTTCGTAGCCTTGGATGATAGTAATTGGGTGTCTGATTATTTTTATAATTGTTGTTGAAGTTTCTTTGTTGTCCCACAAAATTTGCCTCTTCTTCAACAACATCGGGATCTCTTGGGTGACTTGATGCATCGCATCCGGTTTCATATTTAGCACGAATACATTCGCGGGAGCATGGCAACTTTCTCATCCTAAGCCTCCGCCACACACGGACATTAGATCTCTCGGATGGCCATTGGTAACTATTATTTGCCATCTCCTCTAATAGTTCTAGTGCATCATCTCGGATATTTCCCTAGCGGTGCACCCAGGATGCAGCATCTATAATCGTTCTTGTGTTGCCACTCAAACCATTATAAAAATACTAAACTTGTTGATAGTCGGGATATCCATGTTGAGGACACTTTAGAAATTCTCGGAATCTATCCCATGCCTCATATAGCGGCTCTGAATCTAATCGCTTAAAGGCGATTTGATTTCAATTGCAATGTCTTCTTTGGGGGGAGTATTTGGCTAAAATCGACTGAGTTAGTTCATTTAATCATTGGTGGTGGTGTTAGAGAACATAGCCATCCCTTAGTCTTATCGCGCATAAAGTGTGGCGACATCGAATGATATCCTCGAAACACCATTGATTTCTAAAATTGCGCCAGAGATGCGCATTTGGATCTCAACGACTCTTCTTCAAATCGATTTTGTGAAATCATACGGATTAATGCGGGTTTTAGCTCAAAGTTATTTGCATTGATCGGACAGCACGGGCCACATCCCCATAAATTCGACTAACCTCCATTTGGAAGTAGTCCACTAAGCGCCCTTCTCGCGGGCCTTTCCACTATTAGGTCTGTGCGTCCGCTCCGGTGGGCGCTCCTCATTGTTTCTATTGTTCATGGCATCCCGATTAGTCCCATCCACCATTACTTTAGATCTTTTCCTTAGTTATTTTGTTGTCTTCTCGATTTCCATATCAATGGGTATTGGTTGGTAGATCCTAACGCGTGATCATGTACTATTTGTACTTAACAAAAACAATGTTAGAAGGCAGAAGAAGAGAAAAAAAAGAAAAAAAGAAAAAAATTAAAATTATTTACAATATGCTTCAATTAAGATTGGACTACTTATTACTAGGGTTGTAAAAGAATCGAATCGAATCGAATATTCACATGATTCGATTGAATTGACTAATATTCGAATATTCGTATTCGTATTCGTTTATTATTCGAATTGAAAAATATATTCGTATTCGATTCGACCAATATATTCGAATATATTTGATTCGATTCGAATATTCGTATTCGAATTTTTTTAATTATTTTATATAGTTTTTTCTTTAAATTGTGACTAATTTATAATATAAAATTAAAATCTGAATAATAAAAAACTTATCAAATAAGTACTAGTTGGTAATAAATTAAATTAACATAGGAATTATGAAATATATATACATATATATAATATCAATACTAATATATATGTATTTCAATACTAATATATATGTATTTATTAGTAATATATAATATAAATATATATTATTCGAATATTCGATTCGAATATCGAATCGAATATTGTGTTATTCGAATTCGAATTCGAAAATAATACGAATCAAAAAATATATTCTTATTTGAATTCTTATTCGAATTTGTCGAATTCGAATCATGATATTCGAATTTGAATCGCGAATCGAATAAAGAATATTTGATTCTTTTACATCCCTACTTATTACTTGTAAGACCCTTACCCTAGTAACACGTATTTATATAGTATAAAACTATAGTTCATGGGCAGCACAGCTGCATTGCACATAAGATTAAAATGTTAATCGTTAGCTGTAACCTTTTCTTCAAGAGCGGAAGCATTTACTCATAACGATTCCACGATTTAGCAACACTTATTCACACATGTGCATCCATCCGTATTACATAACATTAACGATCGTGCCCTTTTATATACATATCAAAATAGAACTCCCTATATGATATGCAAATGATGGTGAGGAGAAGGATGGGAATCAGTGTCCGACCTTTGATCCATGCTTTACACTTCGTCACACCTCACGGATCAACTTTTATCTACAACAACTAAAAATTGGCAACATTGCATTTGGTGAGTTCAAGCTAAAGCAAGTATAATCCGATAACAAGTTATTTAACATCACCCGAAGCACATTATCACAACCATTTCACACTGTTCATAATATTCATAACCACATAAATGCACGTGCTTAGTGATTCTTTTCTTTGTTATGGGCCAACTAATACCAAGAATATATCGTGATCACGAAGATGGCCATGACACTGTAATTCTTTAATTCACGTAGAGTTCGGTGAACTCGGGATGGCCGTACGATACTCTGTAATCCGAATTTTACGGATATTTGTAATTCGTTAACACATGATTCAAGGTCATTAGCGGCCACAATGAATCCATTAATATCGATGAATGCATTTTTCGCAATCACATATTTCATTTTCGTATCAATAACATCAAGAGAGATCACATATCTCATTTTCATATCAATAACATCTGTGGAGATCACATATCTCAATTTCATTCAATCTCATCAAATAGAGATGATATATCTCGATTCATAACAATATCACCAAAGATAATCATACAATTCACATTAGAGCTCAATAAGCTTATAATCACTATAGCCAAACAAATAAGCAATTCATTCAAACACATTAATCATGTAATCACACAAGTTAAATAGCAAGCTAAAAGATTATACTCACAAGTGGTACCCTTATTCCAATGTTTTCACCTAATCGGCCTTATCCTGCTCTGTATCGGGATTTTGACCGATTAATATATCAAAAACGCACAAACAACTTCAAAATCCCAAATTTAACTCTAATAATATAATTTGAATGCTATTTGTTATAATATGTTCCCTATAAGAGAATCATGTTTATTATGATGCTGACCCCAGTTAAAGGCATAGCTACTTATAATTCAAGTTCCTTAATATATGTGATTTTTTCCTAAAACTGACACTTATATATTGTGAATGACAGGGAGTAAATATGTTGACATGTCACGTTGGTGCATGCTAATAAGTTTTTTTCTTTTTTTTTTTCTAAAAAAAACTGAATAGATTGATCGATTTCCAAGTTTTTTTTTTATATAAAAGAATTAATGTGTATGTGGAATCTCCACGTAATCTTTCTTTTGTGCTTCAATTTGGTATTATAATTATTTTTCTTGAATAAATGCATGCTATATGCCCATCTAAAAGTAAGAATCCTCTATATACACTTTCAAGTAGAACTATTACCTTTTTCTTAATAGTAAGGTAGGCAATTAAAAAAAAAAATTAAATATCAATTCAACAAGCTAAGCTAAGAACCTGGAGCATTATTATTCATTATTTTTTTTTTATCTATTTAAGCAAAATAAGAACTATTACTTCAATAATTAAAAAAAACTTTTATTTCAGTTGCATCATTACAAACGCAACCAAATCCTTTGCTTAATTATCAAGTTTCTAATCAAAAACTAATTACTATCTTTCTTTTTTTTTTTATAAGTTCACACTATATATATATATAATTCTCTGTCTCTTTCTTTTTCTTTTACATACCAAACTGAAAAGAGCATTCAAATTAGCTTCATAGTATCAAGGTCATGAATTAAAAATGAAAGGAGAATTATAAGTTACCAATTGATTCTCCTTTAGACGTCTGCCCTTAGCTCATGTACCTTCTCTTTTCATCCCTCTTTGTACGTGTCTGTGGTGTTTATATTTCAATTACCCATTTTCTTCTAAAGGCGGTGGTATATATGAATATTGGTCAAATTTCTGTGCAAATCGTGGACGTGTGTTTCATTAACTTATAAGAAATCCCCACATGTAGACATCTTTATCCATTTTCTGCATCTTTATCCATTTTCTAGAACATGTTAAGAGATCAAGTGAAGACCCACATTTTTATATGTTTTATTATAATATATACACATGTACTCATATATACATATATATCTATAATTACACCAAACCACATAGACTCACATACACCTTTATATTATGCATATATTACTGAATATATACCTTCCAACATGATTTAATATTTACACGTAAACCTCATTTTATTTTCAAATTATGAATTAGCCCCTTTTAATATAGCATAAAAGTTCCAATTCTGGCCTAATTTTAATTTCGTGCTACTTTTAGTTCTTAAATATGTCACCCGATAGACAGGTCGATGTCACCTATTACTTCTAAATTTATCATATGTATCCTATCAATGGTGAAATTATGATAGCTAATGTGATTATGCTAAAATTAAAAAAATCACGATTTTACATGCACTCTAATGTGAATATGAGATGTCAAAAATGCAGGTAATTATGCTTATGAATAACTAACCCTACGAATTAAAATGCGACAGTTATGGGTTATGACATTACTATATCTAAGTATAATCTTTCAACCCCAGACAACGGCGCCAAAAACTTGTTCGCCAAAAGTATTTGTTTGGATCTCTATACTACAAGTGTACAGTGTAGTTTATAGGATAATGGCAAGCAATGTCATATTCCTCAGGGATTGACTACGAAACACTTAGGCTATAATAACATCGCATTCTAATTTTATTGAAGCGACCGAATCTCAAGTTTTTAGAACAATTGAAAAATAAAAGAAAAATAAATAAATTTGCGAACCCCACAAGTATTTTCAACAACCACGGAAGCAACCTTAGGCACATAATCTCAACATGTTTCTTCAATATTAAATTCAATTAAAGTTTCAAAAACCAATTCATGCGTTTTTATGGGTTCAATTCCTAAAATAGTTTATTCCCCTCTCGGGTGGCACATGAACAGAGATTAATAATAATTGAGGTCTCCGATCCATCACAATTATTATTAACTCCCAAAATATCTTTGAATTGAATACTCCCCACAAAAGTAAGTAGTTTCCGATACATCACCCTATTTATGTCTGAATCCGATTTTCGTCTCGTTATAACTCACCTCCCAGATTATGGACTAACAAGTATGACATGCAAATTATTGATCAGATAATCGACAATTAAGAATAAGCACTCAAATTCAGAAAATAGAACACATGAATCAATTAAGAAAATAATTAATCAAGATTTAACATGAATCCTGATTATGCCCTAAGATCCGAAAGATTAGCCAAACATTGATAACAAAGTCATAGACAAACTTGAATCAACATTGTGACATCGTTTAATCACAAACAAGAGATCTAAACTAAGAAAGAAAATCATTTCTTATCAGGATGGATTCTCCTTCCAAGCCTTCGAAGCTCTTGTGCTTCCATAGAAGCGAAAGGCCTTGTGGTGTTCTTCGTAACCTAGCCCTCCTCTCTCAGAAGACCTTTGATCTTGTGTTCTTGTGTATTTTAGTGTGTTGTATGGTGTATGAATGTTGTAATTTTTTGTGCGACCCTTGGGTCCCTTATATAGGTGCTTGGAGAGATCACTTGTAGAGCTCGAATGGGAAAAAGACACATAATTCCGCCACGAGTTGGTCACATGGCCCGTGTGGCTTTCCTACGGGCACTTCACACACGGCCGTGTGGCCCTCACACGGTCCGTCGGTGTGCGGCTTGATTTCGTCCCCTATTTTCTCCCAACTTCACACGGACATATCTTCATCACATGGATACATCACATGGTCGTGTGGTCCCCATGGTACGGCCGTGTGATATATTTTTGTCCATTTTCTTCGTCTTCTCGATCTTTCTTTGCACTCGTTAGTCCTATCCGTTCTTTCCAACCGATATTTCTTCAATTAAGCTCCATTTCCTGTAAACATTACAAGAATACGTAGTATCATGCCCTTCTAAGGAAACTAAGTAAAAACACACTAAATATACATGCAAATGTATCAATTATTTACCATTTTAAGCTCCTAAATACACGTATATTGTACACGTATCACTAATAAAGTAAAGGGTATAATTGGAAAATCAAAAACTAAAGCTTTTGTTCCTATTTTTTTTTAAAAGCAAAAGTTGGTCAAGGGACAAAAACTTTAAGTTGAGTTAAAAGGCTAAAATCTGCCATTTTCTCTAAATGTTTAGGCTCACGTTCATACACGATTCAAAATTATCGACCTCGAGTTTGACTAAGTTTATTAAGAGTCATGACACAAATGTTTGTCCACTAACCTGATTAAGTCGCGGGGTTCGATGGGAAGTGTCACGCCCCAAAACAAGGCGCAAATCGAGCGTCGAGTTTATCTTTGGGTTATCATTCGGTGCAATTATCCAACAATAAAGCGATACCAAGCCACAAATGTATCAAAATAAGCTAAGTCAACAAAGTGCAATACAACGGAATAATAAGTCAAATACAACATTAGTCTTAGGGTCCACAAGTCTCATATTACAACCCAAAATTATCCGAATGAAATTAACATAGTTTGGTACATTCAAAGTCAAATCAACAAGGCCTAGCCATCAGATCTAATACATGGATCACTCTGTCGCCTCTGGTCATCCTCGGCACCATCGACCGAGTATTAGGTCTCAACGCCTGGTCATTCAAAAGATAGGAATGAGACAAGAATTCTCAGCCAATGTAAGTGTCAAGTGTGGTTTACGTTTGTGCAAGAAATCATTTTCTATGAAAACAATGCATGAGTCATGATGCGTGATACCACCTATAACACCCTAAAATTTCTACTATAAAATAAACATGCAAAGTATTACAACATTTAACAAGGACAATAGAGTATTAGAAAACAAACTCCACCTCGAAACGTTGCTTGAAATAAGTAAAAATTAAAGTGTTGGATGTAAACACCTAATCCTCGCTCGATAAGTCGCCCAACAATAGAAATAGGAATTACTAATCAAAATCTCAAAATATTATAAACTCGAAAAAACTTAGAAATAATAATAATCTAAACGTCTTTTCCAAGCAAACATCAATTACAATGCTCGAGTAACTAGTACATGAGAAGTTATCAACTGGAAAATTTATAGTTCATGTGAACACTCAAGCATAATGAATGAGATTCAAGCATTCCAATTAGTGGTTGCGCACATATGGTAACGCCAACCTAAACAAGTAGTGGTTGCATACTGTTTTGCATATTTTTGTGAGTGTTTTGTGTGATGATTTGTTCATATTTTGGTGTGTTTTATTTGCATGTTGCATTTTTAGTGTAGTGTTGTGTTGTTTTATTGATTTTCTAGGTTTTGGTGGAAAAAAAAAGTTTTGGAGCAAGAAACGTTGAAAAGTCATTTCGTGCAATCATGTAGTCGTCGTATTTTTGACATAAAGTTTTTATCCAAAGTCCAATTGACATGATTAATGCACCATTTGAAAGTTAAGACAAAGTTCTACAATGTCTATTTCTGCTACTAAATGCAAATTAAGATGTTTGGATGGGTTAAAATCATGTGCAAGTGGAAATAATGTGAGAAATTTCGGAAATAATATGTCTTAGTATATTGGCCATAACTCTCTCTCGAAAATTGATATTGAGGTCATTCAAGCGACTATGAAAATTTAAGAGATAGATATACAATTCATATGAAGGACCCGAGAGCAAATTCCGATGTTTTGAGGGTGCGTAGTTGCGCACAAAGTGCACGGTCGCGCGCGGCTGGCAGCAGGCGGCACGGCCTTGTGCGCGAAAGTGCGCGGTCACGCGTGATGACTTCCTGAAATTCGCGATTGTTTTCCATTTTTTGGCTCTTCCACCTTGTATAGGACTATAGACTTATAAATAAGATTTGGGGAGCCATATTTTTGAACACCTTTATTTCTTAGAACTTTTAGACTCTAGTTTTCTCTCTTTTCTCTTACTTTTCAACATTGGGATTGTTTGGGTTATTCCCGTTGAAGTTATTTTGCGGCTTAATCAAAGCGTAATATTTCTTCATCTTCTTTATCTGATTTCAATTGTTTGGTGATTACTATTATTGCATGATGATATATAAATGATTGTTTTCTTTCTTTCAATTGAAATTATGATCACATTCCCAAGCATGAACTAACTTCTTTGTTCTAGGATTAGGATGATTTGATTCAAACAAACAAGCATGGGTATTGACTAATTGATTTGGTTTCCTAAATAAATTGCTTTACTTGATGATTAATTATTTGGCCAACTTTTGATTATTTTGAGGGAATAATTGAATAGAGAGGAGATATTATTCCTGGACTAAATTTATTTAGGGGGTTAGATATGAATCAGGGATGTATTATCTAATTTGGTTAATAAAAATAGCAAATTGGTTATAGATAGACTTAATCTGTGGATACTTGAGTTATCAGATCTAAGCCTAGTTTATATGTGTTTGCGGTAATTGTTAATCGCATGATCAATTAGTTGATATTCTGCTTGCAAGTTTGATGAGATGATTCCGAAATCCTAGACGTTTCATCCATACGTGTTTTCCAAGGGTTTAGATTTAGTTGGGCTTTAGTTGGTTTCTTATTTGTTTTTCCTTAGATAATTAAAATCAAATAAATTTGGTTAGTGTGTTTAGGATTTATTTTCTGTTTATTGTGATACATAATAATTATTTGCCAACTGAGTCTCCCTTAAGAGACGACTGTGATTAACTTGCTACCCTATAATTGATCTCGTACTCTTGCGAGCGTCGCTAGATTAATTTAGGTGTTTAGCGGTCGAACACATACGAGACTTATCGTCAACCCAAGTATTCAAGTATCCAAGTAACGTCGGAATCATGTGGATCAGACAATGATTCTTCTGTTCTACTCGATCCCAAAACTCAATTTGTGTGAAGCCCCCGATTTTTCCGAGCATGTAATTGATCTTTTTGACGTCTATGTATTTGATCGACTATTTTACCGCGTCACTTAGACTGGTAAATATTAATAATATATATTTTGCATTTAATTTCATTTTTTTATTTATTATTGTGATCATGATCATTATTAATTCTATTTCACATTTATGGTCACTTGATTGATCATTATTACTATTTGTGTATTTATTAGTCACCTTAGAATTTTAAGAGACTATTTATTTTAGAGACTTATACCTTATAGAATATAGAATTTGATTTAGAATAAGTGATCATGAGACTTATAAGTGATCAAGAAAATCACTAATTATTTTGTAGATTGATATTATTCATCTATTATCATCAAATTTGGGATAAAAAAATGGAATTACCAAATTGCCCCTAGGTGGACGGCAATAATGGGATTTTTGGAGTAGAAATATCTCCCAACTCTTGTACACTTACACCTTATGTTATTCATCTTGTGTATAATTACACCATTAAATCAAACATTATACACATCATCTTATACTACAATTTTATATCATTAAATCTCCCAACATTCCCCACTATCTCCAACATTCCCCTCTTTCCTCTCAAATTCCATTCAAACTCATTCCTTGCCCATACCTTCGACTCTCCTTTTGTCTCCATGCAAGAGACAAATTGTAAGACACCAAACTTGATCCTCTCTCTCAATTTTCAGCCATTAGGCCTAGTTTTATCAAAACAAATTCATTTTTATCCAACACATTCATCATTCAACCATTTTCTCCAACTTCTCTCTAAAATCCCCAACATCTCTCTAAGCATATATTCATCCATTTCTTCATATCTTCAAACACTTCTTCATATCTTCAAGAACAATTCCTTCATATCTTCAAATCTTCAAGAACCATTTCTTCACATCTTCAAATCTTCAAACACCAATTCTTCATATCTTCAAACCTTCAAGAACCATTTCTTCACATCTTCAAATCTTCAAATCTTCAAACACTAGTCCTTCACATCTTCAAGCATACCTTCATACCTTCAAGAACATCTTCTTCCTATCATCAAACACTCTTTATTTCTTCAAACATCTAAACCAAAACAAACATTCTTCCTACTTAAAATCATAAAATTCGAACCCCCCATCTCAAAGGTAAGAAATTTCATTCCTCAATTTAACTTGATATATTACTAATCATCACCTTCTCTTCTTAATTTAAGTTTGAATTTTGGATTTTGAGGTACTTAGAAGACTACTTGAAGACATGCATGCATGGTGGTGAATTTAGAAGACTTGAAGAGTAATTAGTAGAGAAATTGGACTACAATGTAAGATTTGGACACTAGAGCCCTTTTTTTCTTCTTCTCCCTATTTTCTTCAAATTTTAACACCCATTTTTCATTTTTGAGAAATAGGGGCTGACTTTAAGTGATTTTTGAGTTGAACCAAAAATCTCAAATTTGAAGCTTCAACTAGTTTCAAATCACTTACTAAACAAGGTAAAGTGTAGTATTTCCAATTTTCTTATCTTCTTCTTTTTCTTTTTAATTTTTCACTCCTTTTCCTAACTCCAAATTTTTGATATTTCTTGACTTAGGGGCTGACCTAAGTGACCTCATACAAAGTTGTGAAATTTTTCTTTTTATTTCACAACTCCCCAAATTTAAGGTGGGTGGAAAAATGCTTTCAACTTCTAGGATTTTTGCTAAATGCATGTAGTGTTTTGATCATGAGCACTTGAGATATATATATTTTATGTATTGCATGTCAATTTTATGTATCAAGTTATTAAATTTCTCAAGTGTTGCTTAAAAATGCTAATTATTGAAATTTAGGTGCATGCATGTACAATTTAATGTTCTATTTGATGAATTCTTGTATGAAATGAACATGCATGTATATGATCATTGAAATCCAAGTTTTGTATGACTTATAACCTGGAAAAGTCGAGCATAATTGATTAAATTTCAATTTTTGGACTTAAAATACAAAAATAGAAAGTTGGTGGACTTAATTGCAAGAAAATAAAACTTAAGGGACCCTCTGCGAATTTCGAATTTTGGGACTGTACTCAGGTTCAAAAATGACTTTTGGACATTTTAATAAAGTTTTAAGAGTTTTAAGATAAATAAAATCAACCTTTAAAAGCCCAAGGACTAGATTGTAAAATTTGAGAAGTTTAAGGGTTACTTTGTAAATTTCAAAACTGTACCAGACCTTAATTTTAAATTTTGAAATTTTAACTCTTAAGGGACTGTAAATGACATATTTTAAATGTATTCCAAAAATCCAAGTGTTTAGAGCTTGGAAAGTAATTTTACTAAAATTGAGGGACCGAATTGTAAAAGATTAAACTTGAGGACCCAAATGAAATTTCCAGGACTTATACAGCCCATGTACCTGGAATTACTAATTTAACTATAACTTAATTATATTTTGGACCCAAGGTTCAAATTTCATAACAATTGGACCCCTAAAAGCCTTAAAGGGAATTATTTCAAAATGGGACAAAAATGAGATTTTTAAAAGTTAAAGGACCTACACTTATTCCTTTTAAAAACTGCTTTTGTCCCAATATCCTACTAACCTTAGTGACATTTTCCAACTGGAATCACATTAAAAGCCCTTCCGGTTTGTGAGTTCTGATTTTTTAAAACTTAAGGTCCGAAATGACAATTTTAACAAATTTGGGGCCAATGTGAGAATTTTATAAAAACTCGACCTCAAAACTTTAAAAACCTAAATCTCTGAATAATTTAGAGATTTTTGGAACTGACCTCATAATTTTTCAAGGTCGGGATATTTATTTATTCAATTTTTAACCCCAAACGTATTGGTTTTTTCAAAACGGGGCTAAAAATTTTCTTTTTATCAAGGACCTAACTCAAATTATTTTCCTTTTACTAAAACAGCCCTGGACCTTCTGACTTTAATTATTAATTAAAATATTTTATTTTCTCAAAAACCCCTTGACTTATCGGATCGTCTTGACCGATTAATACCCGCTCGTGGGGCGACTTTCTCGTCTTGTGATTTTGAATCTATAACGGGACTTATATTCCACCTAATCTCTCAAGATATCGAAGATTGCTTATCCTTTCGATAATCATCTTCATCCAAATAACCCCACCAACGCCATAATTGCCACTCGCGACTTTCGAAAATTTTCTGAACCGCATCCTTGAATCAATAATACTCATTTGTCTGGTTGACTACCCGAACTTGTATTTACTTTCTGTCTGAGTTAACTTGGTGTGTCGAGCTCACGGTCGGAATGGATACGTCGGGATGGAACCAAGGTAGCTCGACCGCTATTCCACTCTTGGCCCCATCGCCCTAATCCCGCATGGCGAGGGACGGAGTTTGTCCGAGGGAAGCGGGTCGTAGTACTTGAGGTATAATCATGATTATGACAAATCCGAGCCTTGCTAGCTCCACTGTGGATTTTGTCTTTGCACATGGAGCGATAAGGTGCTGGTCTTGGACCATCTTGCTCGGGGAGTTACAAGGAAGAACGAAGGAATCATTTATCGATCCACACGATCCCGGAGTTAATCGGACCCGTTTGGTTGGCGCTACAAACCGTATGCAACCGATACTTGTATTGCATTGGTTGGTGCTACAAATCCGTGACGCAACCATTATTTGTCTTGCATAGGATTGGCGCTACATTCCGCACGCAATCCTACTGTCTTGCTCGAATCACATAGTACTGTGTGACCAGGAACTGTTGCTTGAATCGTATAAGTATATTACATAAATATTTTATCACGACGCTTGTGGATGTGTGAGTTCATGCATCATATCTCACGCGTTTTCATACAACTATTTTCTCGCATTAACTATATATCGCCACACTTGCATTACACGATCACCCCATCCACTAAGATTTTGTCTCATCCTCCTCGTTTTCTAACCTTTAGATGGGGACTATGTTGAAGATGTCGAACAGCCACGAGATTGATGACCTCGCCCGCTTTTGTCGATCTTGCACCTTTTACTAATGATTGTTCTTATTTTATGTACTTCTACTAATGTTGGACTCTCGTTTATTCTCGCTACTCTTTTCTCTCTTTGTTGTAATTTAAGGGCGTAGGACCCTTTGACGTTTACGATTTGGATATTGTACTTTACCTTATGTTTTAGTTTTGGCCTGTAAACTTATTTAGGTTATTATGTTGGATGTATTTGGATATTAGTTGGACTGTAAGTTGTAACTCGTACTTGTTCTCTATTTCCGCTGCTATTTTACTCTTTTCCATTGGGATTTCGTTGATATTGTCTGCATTGTTTGGTTTACTTGTATTTAAGTTGTGGATCATCGTCGCGTCCCCGTCTGGGGCGTGACCCGGACAATTGACGAGCTCAAGCCATGCATCGAGCGCTTGAGCATCACCAAGAGGGGCGGCCTCAAATGCCTCGGGCTCCCCTGCTTCCGCGTGATCCTCCTCGGGATCCTCTTCGTTGTTCGCTTCAGGTCGGCCTCTGGTTCCATCTCGGGTGGTGGCGGTGCTAGTGCGTTGGGCGCCAAAGTAGTCTCAAAGCAAGATCCCACCGAGACAAGTGCTATTTGAGGTCCTCTATCACCGCTATCATCTGTTTGATGATAGTCTCTCGAGGCGTTCGATGGTGTCCTCGACATGTACGCGTCCATCTCCCACTTGGCGCGGCCGTCTTGGCGTGTTCCATCTTCTTGCGAATATTGTCCAAGCGTTCTGGATCAATCGAATTTGATCTTCGCGAGCGAGATGGTGTTTTCGCGATCCTTAGAAATGAGAGTAAGGTTATTCTTCTCCTCTTGGCTCTTCACTAGGAGGTGTCCTAGTTCGCGAGTGCGGTGGCGTTCCCCGGTTAGCTCAGAATTGGCCCGAAGAAATGCCTGGTGCCAATATAGCTTTAACGCCTTATAGTAGTCCCGCTCAACACGGGCCTCAACTACATCCCACCAGGTCGGGGGCGCTGGATCCATCCTGGTCAAACAAAACTAAGATGGATTAGTCAAAGGTAAAGGAAAGATAAGGAGGGAATAAGGAAAGAATGAACAAAGAAAGTCAGTCAAGAGTCAACTAAGTCAAAACAAGTATGACTATGGAACCTCAAAATATGCGTTCTAACTTAGTTTCAATCTCAATAATATGGTTCTACGCCAAATTGAAATCGATTTCACACTTAATTAGTCAAGTCGCGGTATTACGGAACCGCCCGATTGCTAGAACACCGTATAGAATGGCTCCTCTTGAGTTGCAAGAGTTGAAGACGCAATTACGGAAGCTAATGGATGTGGGATTTATCCGACCGAGTACGTCTCCGTGGGGAGCACCTGTACTGTTTGTCAAAAAGAAGGATGGCACATTAAGACTGTGTATAGATTATCGTGGTCTTAATAGCGTGACCATCAAGAACAAATATCCTCCCGAGGATAGACGAATTGTTTGATGAACTTCAAGGAGCGATCGTGTACTCAAGTTTGATTTACAACAAGGATATTACCAACTGAAGATCCGCGAAGAAGACATTTCCAAAACTGCATTTCAAACTCGATATGGACACTACGAGTTTGTAGTGATGCCTTTCGGTCTGACGAACACACCGGCAACATTTATGGACCTGATTCATTGAGTCTTTCAACCTTATTTGGATCAATTCGTAGTGATATTCATTGATGACATACTCGTATACTCTAAGTCTAGAGAAGAGCATGAACGTCATCTGAAAATCGTTTTGGAGACACTACGAGAGCATAAGTTGTATGCCAAATTCAGCAAGTGCGAATTTTGGCTTAGTGAAGTCACGTTCTTGGGACACATAGTATCCGGCACTGGGATCGCCGTAGATCCTTCAAAGGTACAAACAGTGGTTGAATGGAATTAACCCGAGTCTGTAACGGAGATCAGAAGTTTCTTAGGACTAGCTGGATATTATCGAAAAAATTTCAAAAATGACTTTTGGACATTTTAATAAAGTTTTAAGAGTTTTAAGATAAATAAAATCAACCTTTAAAAGCCCAAGGGCTAGATTGTAAAATTTGAGAAGTTTAAGGGCTACTTTATAAATTTCGAAACTGTACCAGACCTTAATTTTAAAATTTGAAATTTTAACTCTTAAGGGACTGGAAATGACATATTTTAAATGTATTCCAAAAATCCAAGTGTTTAGAGCTTGGAAAGTAATTTTACTAAAATTGAGGGACCGAATTGTAAAAGATTAAACTTGAGGACCCAAATGAAATTTCCAGGACTTATACAGCCCATGTACCTGGAGTTACTAATTTAACTATAACTTAATTATATTTTGGACCCAAGGTTCAAATTTCATAACAATTGGACCCCTAAAAGCCTTAAAGGCAATTATTTCAAAATGTGACAAAAATGAGATTTTCAAAGATTAAAGGACCTACACTTATTCCTTTTAAAAACTGCTTTTGTCCCAATATCCTAATAACCTTATAGATATTTTCCAACTGGAATCACATTAAAAGCCCTTCCGTTTTGTGAGTTCCGATTTTTTAAAACTTAAGGTCCGAAATGACAATTTTAACAAATTTGGGGCCAATGTGAGAATTTTATAAAAACTCGACCTCAAAACTTTAAAAACCTAAATATCTGAACAATTTAGAGATTTTTTGAACTGACCTCATAATTTTTCAAGGTCGGGATATTTATTTATTCAATTTTTAACCCCAAAAGTATTGGTTTTTTCAAAACGGGAATAATTGTAAATTTTCTTTTTATCAAGGACCTAACTCAAATTATTTTCCTTTTACTAAAATAGCCCTGGACCCTCGACTTTAATTATTAATTAAAATATTTTATTTTCTCAAAAACCCTTGACTTATCGGATCGTCTTGACCGATTAATACCTATTCGCGGGCGACTTCCTCGTCTTGCGATTTTGAATCAGAAGCAGGACTTATGTTCCACCTAATCTTTCAAGATATCGAAGATTGCTTATCCTTCCGATAATCATCTTCATCCAAATAACTCCACCAACGCCAAAATTGCCACTCGCGATTTTCGATAATTTTTCTGAATCGCTTCACTGAATCAATAATACTCATTGCTGGTTGACTACGAACTTGTATTTACTTTCTGCCTGGAGTCAACTTGGTGTGTCGAGCTCACGGTCGGAATGGATACGTCGGGGGGATGGGAAGGCGCTCGGCCGCTATTCCACTCTTTCGGCCCCATCGCCCCTAATCCCGCAACTAAGGGGCGAAGTTTGTCGAGGGAAGCGGGTCGTAGTACTTGAGGTATAATAATGATTATGACAAATCCGAGCCTTACTAACTCATTTGTGGATTTTGTCTTTGCCTATGGAGCGATAAGGTGACAGTCTTGGACCATCTTGCTCGGGAGTTACAAGGAAGAACGAAGGAATCGCTGTCGATCCACACGATTCCGGAGTTAATCGGACCCGTTTGGTTGGCGCTACAAATCCGTACGCAACCGATACTTGTATTGCATTGGTTGGCGCTACAAATCCGTATGCAACCGTTACTTGTATTGCATTGGTTGGCGCTACAAATCCGTACGCAACCGCTACTTGTATTGCATTGGTTGGCGCTACAAATCCGTACGCAACCATTATTTGTCCTGCATAAGATTGGCGTTACATTTCGTACGCAATCCTACCTGTCTTGCCTGAATCACATAGTGTTTGTGTGACCACGAACTGTTTTCTTAAACTGTATAAGTATACTACTTAATTATATTTATCACGACGCTTGTGGACTGTGTGTGAATTCACGCATCATATCTCACGCGTTTTCATACAACTGTTTTCTCGCATTAACTATATATCGCCACACTCGCACACGATCACCCCATCCACTGAGATTTCTGTCTCATCCCCTCCTGTTTTCTAACCTTTAGATGAGGACTTTGTTGAAGATGTTGAAACGACCACGGACTGAGCCACGTACTCCGCTTGTTGGACTTACTATCTTTTATTGTTGATGTTGCTGGTCTTATTTCTTGTATTTGCTGTTGGACTCTTTTATTCTCTTTTCATTCTAACAGAATATAAGGCGTAGGACCTTGACTATTAAGTTGTTATCTTTAGTTGTTCTCGGGGATGTAATTTGGATATTTGTTGGGTATCGTAAGTTGTAACTCGTACTTGTTCTTTATTTCCATTTGCTATTTGACTCTATTCCATTGGGATTTCGTTGATATTGTCTAGACTTTGTTTGGTTTACTTGTATTTAAGTTGTGGATCATCGTCGCGTCCCATTTGGGGCGTGACAGTTAGAGTGGTATCAGAGCTCGGCTAGTAAGATGGAAACTTACACCGAGCCGACCATGATAGGACCCTCGATGCGTGTTGGGTAATCTGCGATTTGACTCATTAAGTGTGAAATCAATTTCAAATTGGCATAGAATCGTCTTATTGATGTTTAGACTGAGTTAAGAATTTTATACTTGGAGATTCCATAGTCATACTTGTCTTGACTTAGTTGACTCTTAACTGACTTTCTTTGTTCATTCTTTCCTTATTCTCTCCTTATCTTTCCTTTACCTTTGTCTAATCCATCTTAGTTGTGTTTGACCAGGATGGATCCAGCGCCCCTGACTTGGTGGGATGTAGATGAGGCCCATGTTGAGTGGGACTACTATAAGGCATTAAAGCTATATTGGCACCAGGTATTCCTTCGGGCCCGAGCTAACCGGGAACGCGTCGCGCACTCGCGAACTAGGACATCTCTAGTGAAGAGCAAGAGGAGAAGAATAACCTTACTCTCCTTGCTAAAGATCGTGAAAACACCATCCACGCTCGCGAAGATCAAATTCAGTTGATCCGGGAACATTTGGACAATATTCGCAAGAAGATGGAACGCGAAGGAAGGCGCACCAAGTGGGAGATGGACGCGTACATGTCGAGGACACCATCGAACGCCTCGAGGAGACTATCATCAAGCGAGATGACGGTGATCGAGGACCTCAAACGAGCCTTATCTCGGCGGGATAATGCTTTGGAGACTACTTTGGCAGCCAACGCACTAGCACCGCCACCACCGAGATGGAACCGAGGTGACCTGAAGCGAACAACGAAGAGGATCCCGAGGAGGATCACGCGAGCGGGGAGCCCAAGGCATTTGAGGCTGCCCCTCTTGGTGATGCTCAAGCGCTCGATGCATGGCTTGAGCTCATCGATTGGCGGATGTCGAGGCATTTCGAGCATAACCAGTCAGGTCATTGGCGTGGATAGCGGTGAGAACTGACAGCGCGATCCGAGTAGATAGATTTTATCCGGATTGTACTTGATGATTGTCTTGGATGTTTATTCATGTTTCGTTGTATTTCGATTTCTTGTCTTGTTGTTGTACGAACTTCATTTGGTGTACTCCAAATTTTACATTAATGGATATGCCTTTCCCTTTGTTGACTCTACGTCTTGGTTATCATCTCCACCCCGAAAGCGAAAGAAAGGCAATCGCTAGAGGGGCACAAGGGTACTTGGCATTTGTAATTAACAAACCCAAGGTTGAGACACAAATTAACCAAGTACCTATAGTATCAGAATACACGGATGTATTTCCACAAGAACTCACCACTGTCCCTCCAGATAGGGAAGTCGAGTTCACCATTGAGGTATTACCGGGAACCACCCCGACTGCTAGAACACCGTATAGAATGGCTCCTCTTGAGTTGCAAGAGTTGAAGATGCAATTTAGAAGTGATGGATGTGGGATTTATCGACCGAGCACGCGTCTCCGTGGGGAGCACTGTACTGTTTGTCAAAAAGAAAGATGGCACATTAAGACTGTGTATAGATTATCGTGGTCTTAATAGCGTGACCATCAAGAACAAATATCCCCTCCCGAGAATAGACGAATTGTTTGATCAACTTCAAGGAGCGACGGTGTACTCGAAGTTTGATTTACAACAAGGATATTACCAACTGAAGATCCAGGAAGAAGACATTTCCAAAACTGCATTTCAAACCCGATATGGACACTACGAGTTTGTAGTGATGCTTTTCGGTCTGACGAACGCACCAGCAGCATTTATGGACCTGATGCATCGAGTCTTTCAACCTTATTTGGATCAATTCGTAGTGATATTCATTGATGACATACTCGTATACTCTAAGTCTAGAGAAGAGCATGAACGTCATCTGAAAATCGTTTTGGAGACACTACGAGAACATAATATCCGGCAAATGCGAATTTTGGCTTAGTGAAGTCGCATTCTTGGGACACATAATATCCGGCACCGGGATTGCCGTGGATCCTTTGAAGGTACAAACAGTGGTTGAATGGAAACAACCCGAGTCTGTAACGGAGACCAGGAGTTTCTTAGGACTAGCTGGATATTATCGAAGATTTATCCAGGACTTCTCCAAGATAGCCGGACCGCTCACTCGACTAACCCAGAAGCATGTCAAGTTTGAGTGGAATGACAGGTGCAAGGCTAGTTTCCAAGAGCTGAAGAAACGACTTACTACAGCTCCAGTCTTAACTCTTCCAAAGGGAACAGAAAATTTGTCGTCTACAGTGATGCATCAAAGAAAGGACTAGGAGCGTGACTCATGCGGGAAGGAAAGGTCATCGCTTATGCATCTTAAAGCTCAAACCGTATGAGGCCAATTATCCAACGCATGACTTGGAATTGGCGATAGTGTTCGCATCAAAGAAATGGAGACGCTATCTCTACGAGCAACATTCACGGTTTTCACGGATCATAAGAGCTTGAAGTATCTATTCTCCCGAGAAAGATCTCAACGAGGCAACGGAGATGGATGGAGTTGATTGAGGACTATCACTTTGATATTCAATACCATCCCGGGAAAGCTAACGTAGTAGCTGACGCTTTGAGCGTAAAGGCGAGCTTAGCTTAGCCGACTTATGATTCGAGAGTGGGAATCATTAGAAGAGTGAGCAATTGGAATGACGAGAACAATACTCGGATATCATGTGCTAACATTTTAGTTAAACCTGATCTGCTGAATGAGATCAAGGAAGCACAGGGGACATATGTACATCTTCAAAAACTGAAGGAGAAGATATTTAAAGTAGAGAGATCAGAATTCTCGGTACATGAAGATGGGGTTATCAGATTTAGGAATCGAGTTTGTGTACCAAGTGACGAGCAGATTAGGAATAGAATCCTCACAGAGGCACACCGTTCGAAATACACTATACATCCTGGAGGAAACAAGATGTATAAGGATTTGAAATGGAGTTATTGGTGGGTAAACATGAAGAACCAGGTAGCGGAGTTCGTTGCGAGATGTTTGACTTGTCAATGAGTAAAAGCAGAACACCAACGACCATCTGGTTTACTACAACCGTTGAGAATTCCCGAGTGGAAATGGGAACACATAATGATGGACTTCGTGACGGATCTACCAAGGACCAGAGGAGGCCATGATGCTATTTGGGTAGTTGTAGACCGACTCACGAAATCTGTACACTTCTTACCCATCAAGAAAACTGATAGCTTGCAGAAACTTGCACAAATTTATATCAGAGATCATTAGATCGCATGGAGTACTGTTGACATAGTATCAGACGAGACCCGAGGTTTGTCTCAGTTTTGGAAGTGCTTGCACGAGGAATTGGGTACCTCGCTATGTTTCAAAGACGGCAAAGACATCCACAAACCGATGGACGATCGAGCGAACGATTCAAACCCTGGAAGATATGTTGCGAGCCTGCACATTGGATTTCCAAGGAATTTGGGATTCGCACTTACCATTAGCCGAGTTCGCCTACAATAATAGCTATCAGGCCATGATTGGGATGGCACCCTACGAGGCATTATATGGGCGAAAATGTAGATCCCCACTACACTAGGAGATTGATGACCAATGGACTCCGAAAGAGAAACGAAAGTCGCCCTCGATTCCAAAGGTCGACTTAGTTCAGGAGGCCTTGGAGAATGTCAAGCTGATCAAGAAGCGGATTCGCACAGCTCAGAGCCGCCAAAAGAGTTACGCGGACAAGAGAAGAAAGGATTTGGAATTTGAAGTCGGAGATAAAGTATTTCTCAGACTCTCACCACGGAAAGGATTGATCAATCCGAAGAAAGGAGGCAAGTTAAGTATGAGAGATGTTGGACCTTACAAGATTTTACGAGATATTCCACGTATCGAGATTGAAGAAGTATCAACCAGATCCCGAACATATCATCACTCGTGATACTCCTCCTCTAATGGAAAATTTATCGTACACCGAGAGGCCGATCCGAATCATTGATCGGAGATCGTCGATTGCGTAAGAGGAGATTCCGATAGTTAAAGTGGTGTGGCAGAACCACCGAGACAAAGACGCAAGCGTGGGAGATGGAAGAAGACATGAGGAATCAATATCCGAACTATTCGAAGAGAATTTGGGGACCAAATTCTTTTAAGAAGGGAGGATGTGAAGCCCCGATTTTTCGAGCATGTAATTGATCTTTTTGACGTCTATGTATTTGATGGACTATTTTACGCGTCACTTTGACGAGTAAATATTAATGATATATATATTTTGTAATTTATTTCATTTTATTTATTACTTGTGATCATGATCATTATTAAGTCTATTTCGCATTTATGATCAGTCGATTGATCATTATTACTATTCTTGTATTTATTAGTCACCTTAGAATTTTAAGAGACTATTTATTTTAGAGACTTTTACCTTATAGAATTAAGAATTTGATTTAGTATAAGTGATCATAAGACTTATAAGTGATCAAGGAAATCACTAATTATTTTGGAGATTGATATTATTCATCTATTATCATCAAATTTGGGACAAAAAAAATATGGAATTACCAAAATTACCAAAAAAAAATATGGAATTACCAAAATATGGTAATTCCATTTTTTTTTGTCCCAAATTTGATGATAATAGATGAATAATATCAATCTCCAAAATAATTAGTGATTTCCTTAATCACTTATAAGTCTCATGATCACTTATACTAAATCAAATTATTAATTCTATAAGGTAAAAGTCTCTAAAATAAATAGTCTCTTAAAATTCTAAGGTGACTAATAAATACAAGAATAGTAATAATGACCAATCAAGTGATCATAAATGCGAAATAGACTTAATAATGATCATGATCACAAGTAATAAATAAAATGAAATAAATTGCAAAATATATATATCATTAATATTTACTCGTCAAAGTGACGCGGTAAAATAGTCGATCAAATACATAGACGTCAAAAAGATCAATTACATGCTCGGAAAAATCGGGGGCTTCACATCTCTAACTGTCACGCCCCAAACGGGATGCGACGATGATCCACAACTTAAATACAAGTAAACCAAACAGTCTAGACAATATCAACGAAATCCCAATGGAACAAAGTCAAATAGCAGCGAAAATAAAGAACAAGTACGAGTTACAACTTACAGTCCAACAAATATCCAAATTACATCCCTGAGAACAACTAAAGATAACAACTTAATAGTCAAGGGTCCTACGCCCTTATATTACAGACTAGAATGAAAAGAGAATAAAAGAATCCAACAGCAAATACAAGAAATAAGACCAGCAACATCAACAATAAAAGATAGTAAGTCCAACAAGCGGAGTACGGGGCTCGATCGTGGTGGTTCAACATCTTCAACAAAGTCCTCATCTAAATGTTAGAAAACGAGGAGGATGAGACAGAAATCTCGATGGATGGGGTGATCGTAATGCGAGTGTGGCGATATATAGTTAATGCGAGAAAATAGTTGTATGAAAACGCGTGAGATATGATGCATGAATTCACACACAGTCCACAAGCGTCGTGATAAATATAATTAAGTAATATACTTATACAGTTTAAGAAAATAGTTCGTGGTCACACAAACACTATGTGATTCAGGCAAGACAGGTAGGATTGCGTACGGAATGTAACGCCAATCCTATGCAGGACAAATAATGGTTGCGTACGGATTTGTAGCGCCAACCAATGCAATATAAGTAGCGGTTGCGTACGGATTTATAGCGCCAACCAATGCAATACAAGTATCGGTTGCGTACGGATTTGTAGCGCCAACCAAACGGGTCCGATTAACTCTGGAATCGTGTTGATGAGACAGCGATTTCTTCGTTCTTCCTTGTAACTCCCCGAGCAATATGGTCCAAGACCTGTCACCTTATCGCTCCATAGGCAAAGACAAAATTCACGGTGGTGCTAGCAAGGCTCGGATTTGTCATAATCATGATTATACCTCAAGTCTACGACCCGCTTTCCTTGGACAAACTCCGTCCCTCGATTGCGGGATTAGGACAATGGGTAGGAAGAGTGGAATAGCGGCCGAGCTGCCGGTTCAATCCCGACATATCCATTCCGGACGTGAGCTCGACACACCAAGTTGACTCAGACAGAAAGTAAATACAAGCTCGGGTAGTCAACCAGGCAATCAGTATTATTGATTCGAGGGAAGCAGTTCAGGAAAATTTTCGAAAATCGCGAGTGGCAATTATGGCGTTGGTGGAGTTATTTGGATGAAGATGATTATCGGAAGGATAAGCAATCTTCGATATCTTGAAAGATTAGGTGGAACATAAGTCCGTTTTAGATTCAAAATCGCAAGACGAGGAAGTCGCCCCACGGCGGGTATTGTCGGTCAAGACGATCCGATAAGTCGAGGGTTTTTGAGAAAATAAAATATTTTAATTAATAATTAAAGTCAGAGGGTCCAGGGCTGTTTTAGTAAAAGGAAAATAATTTGAGTTAGGTCCTTAATAAAAACAAAATTTACAATTAACCCTATTTTATAAAAACCAATACTTTTGGGGTTAAAAATTGAATAAATAAATATCCTGACCTTGAAAAATTATGAGTTCAGTTTCAAAAATCCCTAAATTGTTCAGAGATTTAGGTGTTTAAAGTTTTGAGGTCGTTTTTTATAAAATTCTCACATTGGCCCCAAATTTGTTAAAATTATCATTTCGGACCTTAAGTTTTAAAAAATCGGAACTCACAAACCGGAAGGGCTTTTAATGTCATTCTAGTTGGAAAATGTCACTAAGGTTAGTAGGATATTAGGACAAAAGCTGTTTTTAAAAGGAATAAGTGTAGGTCCTTGAACTTTTGAAAATCGCATTTTTGTCCTATTTTGAAATAATTGCCTTTAAGGCTTTTAGGGGTCCAATTGTTAAGAAATTTGAACCTTGGGTCCAAAATATAATTAAGTTATAGTTAAATTAGTAATTCCAGGTACATGGGCAATTTAAGTCCTGGAAATTTCATTTGGGTCCTCAAGTTTAATATTTTACAATTCGGTCCCTCAATTTTAGTAAAATTACTTTCCAACCTCTAAACACTTGGATTTTTGGAATAAATTTAAAATATGTCATTTCCAGTCCCTTAAGAGTTAAAATTTCAAATTTTAAAATTAAGGTCTGGTACAGTTTCGAAATTTACAAAGTAGCCCTTAAACTTCTCAAATTTTACAATCTAGTCCTTGGGCTTTTAAAGGTTGATTTTATTTATCTTAAAACTCTTAAAACTTTATTAAAATATCCAAAAGTCATTTTTGAACCTGAGTACAGTCCCAAAATTCGAAATTTGCAGAGGGGTCCCTTAAGTTTTATTTTCTTGCAATTAAGTCCACCAACTTTCCATTTTTGCATTTTAAGTCCAAAAAATGAAGTTTAATCAATTATGCTCGACTTGTCCAGGTTATAAGTCATCCAAAATATGGATTTCAAAGATAATACACATACATATCCAATTCATACAAGAATTCATCAAATAGAACATTAAATTGTACATGCATGCACCTAAATTTCAATAAATAGCATTTTTGAGCAATACTTGAGAAATTTCATAACTTGATACATACAATTGACATACAATATATATAATATATATATCTCAAGTGCTCATGATCAAAACACTACACATGCATTTAACAAAAGCACCTAGAAGTTGGTAAGATTTTTCCACCCACCTTAAATTTGGAGAGTTGTGAAATAAAAAGGATAATTTCACAACTTGGTTTGAGGTCACTTAGGTCAGCCCCTAAGTCAAGAAATATCAAAAATTTAGAGTTAGGAAAAATGAGTGAAAAATTAAGAAGAAAAAGAAGAAGATAAGAAAATTGAAAATACCATACTTTACCTTGTGTAGTAAGTGATTTGAAACTAGTTGGAGCTTCAAATTTGGGATTTTTGGTTCACCTTCAAAATCACCTAAGGTCTGCCCCTATTTCTCAAAAATGAAAAAGGGGTGTTAAAATTTGAAGAAAATAGGAAGAAGAAGAGAGAAGGGTTCTTGTGTCCAAATCTTACCTTGTAGTCCAATTTCTCTAAAAATTACTCTTCAAGTCTTCTAAATTGACCACCATGCATTCATGTCTTCAAGTAGTCTTCTAAGTACCTCAAATCAAAATTTCAAACTTAAATTAAGAAGAGAAGGTGATGAGTAGTAAGATATCAAGTTGAATTGAGAAATGAAATTTCTTACCTTAGAGATAGGGGGTTCGAATTTTATGGTTTAAGTAGGAAGAATGTTTGTTTTTGTTTAGATGTTTGAAGAAAGAAGGAGTGTTTGATGATATTAAGAAGATGTTCTTGAAGGTATGAAGGTATGCTTGAAGATGTGAAGGACTAGTGTTTGAAGATTTGAAGATGTGAAGAAATGGTTCTTGAAGGTTTGAAGATATAAAGAATTGGTGTTTGAAGATTTGAAGATATGAAGAATTGGTGTTTGAAGATTTGAAGATGTGAATGATTCTTAGAGAGAGATTAGAGAGAAGGAGGAGAATTAGTTAGGAAATTAAAATGTGTTGGATGAAATGAACAAATTTTTGTTCAATTTTCATTATGGTAAATCCAAATGGGGAAGAGAGGGAGAGATTTTTTTGTTTAATTTGTGTCTTGAAATGTGTCTCTTGCATGGAGACAAAAGGGTGGTCAAAGGTATGGACAAGGGATGGGAAGAGGAGGAATGTTGGTTAAGTGGAAGAATGTTGGGAAAAATAGTAATAAAGAATTGATGTATGAGATGATGTGTATAATGTTTGAATTAATGGTGTAATTATACACAAGATGACTAATATAAGGTGTAAGTGTACAAGAGTTGGGAGATATTTCTACACCAAAAATCTCATCATTGTCGTCCACTATAGGGGGTATTTTGTAATTCCATATATATATATATATATTTTTTTGTCCCAAATTTGATGATAATAGATGAATAATATCAATCTCGAAAATAATTAGTGATTTCCTTGATCACTTATAAGTCTCATGATCACTTATACTAAATCAAATTCTTAATTATATAAGGTAAAAGTCTTTAAAATAAATAGTCTCTTAAAATTCTAAGGTGACTAATAAATACAAGAATAGTAATAATGATCAATCAAGTGATCATAAATGCGAAATAGACTTAATAATGATCATGATCACAAGTAATAAATAAAATGAAATAAATTGCAAAATATATATATCATTAATATTTACTCGTCAAAGTGACGCGGTAAAATAGTCGATCAAATACATAGACGTCAAAAAGATCAATTACATGCTCGGAAAAATCAGGGGCTTCACATCCTCCCCTCCTTAAAAGAGTTTGGTCCCCAAATTCTCTTCAGAATAGTTCTGAATATTGATTCCTCATGTCTTCTTCCATCTCCCACGTTGCGTCTTTGTCTCGGTTGTGGTTCTGCCACACCACTTTAACCATCGGAATCTCCCTCTTACGCAACTGACGTATCTGCTGATCAATGATTCGGATCGGCCTCTCGGTGTACGATAAATTTTCCATTAGAGGAGGAGTATCACGAGTGATGATATGTTCGGGATCTGGTTGATACTTCTTCAATCTCGATTCGTGGAATACATCGTGCATTCCCGCATATGGTGCTGGTAACTCGAGTCGGTAGGCTAACTTTTGATTCTCTGTAAAATCTTGTAAGGTCCAACATATCTCGGACTTAACTTGCCTCATTTCTTCGGATTAATCAATCCTTTCCGTGGTGAGAGTCTGAGAAATACTCCATCTACGACTTCAAATTCCAAATCCTTTCTTCTCTTGTCCGCGTAACTCTTTTGGCGGCTCTGAGTTGTGCGAATCCGCTCCTTGATCAGCTTGACCTTCTCCATGGCCTCCTGAACTATGTCGACCTTTGGAATCAAGGGCGACTTTTGTTTCTCTTTCAGAGTCCATTGGTCATCAATCTCCCAGTGTAGTGGGGATCTACATTTTCGCCCATATAATGCCTCGTAGGGTGTCATCCCAATCGTGGCCTGATAGCTGTTATTGTAGGCGAACTCGGCTAATGGTAAGTGTGAATCCCATCTTCCTTGGAAATCCAATGTGCATGCTCGCAACATATCTTCCAGGGTTTGAATCATTCGCTGAGACTGTCCATTAGTTTGTGGATGTGCTGCCGTGCTGAAACTTAGCGAGGTACCCAATTCCTCGTGCAAGCACTTCCAAAATCTGGAGACAAACCTCGGGTCTCTATCTGATACTATGTCAACAGGTACTCCATGCAATCTAATGATCTCTCGGATATAAATTTGCGCAAGTTTCTGCAAGCTATCAGTTTTCTTGATGGGTAAGAAGTGTGCAGATTTCGTGAGTCGGTCTACAACTACCCAAATAGCATCATGGCCTCCTCTGGTCCTTGGTAGATCCGTCACGAAGTCCATCGTTATGTGTTCCCATTTCCACTCGGGAATTCTCAACGGTTGTAGTAAACCAGATGGTCATTTGTGTTATGCTTTTACTCATTGACAAGTCAAACATCTCGCAACGAACTCCGCTACCTGGTTCTTCATGTTTACCCACCAATAACTCCGTTTCAAATCCTTATACATCTTGTTTCCTCCAGGATGTATAGTGTATTTCGAACGGTGTGCCTCTGCGAGGATTCTATTCCTAATCTGCTCGTCACTCGGTACACAAACTCGATTCCGAAATCTGATAACCCCATCTTCATGTACCGAGAATTCTGATCTCTCTCCTTTAAACATCTTCTCCTTCAGTTTTTGAAGATGTACATCTGTCCCCTGTGCTTCCTTGATCTCATTCAGCAGATTGGGTTTAACTATAATGTTAGCACATGAAATCTGAGTATTGGTTCTCATTAGATTCCAATTGCTCAGCTCTTCTAATGATTCCCACTCTCGAATCATAAGTCTGGCTAAGCTCGCCTTTCTGCTCAAAGCGTCAGCTACTACGTTAGGTTTCCCGGGATGGTATTGAATATCAAAGTGAAAGTCCTCAATCAACTCCATCCATCTCCGTTGCCTCAGATTGAGATCTTTCTGGGAGAATAGATACTTCAAGCTCTTATGATCTGTGAAAACCGTGAATGTTGCTCCGTAGAGATAGTGTCTCCATTTCTTTAACGCGAACACTATCGCTGCCAATTCCAAGTCATGCGTTGGATAATTGGCCTCATACGGTTTGAGCTTTCGTAATGCATAAGCGATGACCTTTCCTTTCTGCATGAGTACTGCTCCTAGTCCTTTCTTTGATGCATCACTGTAGACGACAAAGTTTTCTGTTCCCTTTGGAAGAGCTAAGACTAGAGTTGTAGTAAGTCGTTTCTTGACTCTTGAAACTAGCCTCGCACATATCATTCCACTCAAACTTGACTTGCTTTCCGGGTTAGTCGAGTGAGCGGTCCGGCTATCTTGGAGAAGTCTGGATAAATCTTCGATAATATCCAGCTAGTCTAAGAAACTCCTGGTCTCCGATTCTGAGACTCGGGTTGTTTCCATTCAACCACTATTTGTACCTTCGAAGGATCCACGGCAATCCCGGTGTCGGATACTATGTGTCCCAAGAATGCGACATCACTAAGCCAAAATTCGCATTTGCTGAATTTGGCATACGACTTATGTTCTCGTAGTGTCTCCAAACGATTTTGGATGAGCGTTCATGCTCTTCTCTAGACTTAGAGTATACGAGTATGTCATCAATGAATATCACTACGAATTGATCCAAATAAGGTTGAAAGACTCGATGCATCGGTCCATAAATGCTTTGTGCGTTAAATCGGACGAAAGGCATCACTATAAACTCGTAGTGTCCATATCGGGTTTGAAATGCGATTTTGAAATGTCTTCTTCGCGGATATTCAGTTTGTAATATCCTTGTTGTAAATCAAACTTCGAGTACACCGTCGCTCCTTGAAGTTGATCAAACAGTTCATCTATTCTCGGGAGGGGATATTTGTTCTTGATGGTCACGCTATTAAGACCACGATAATCTATACACAATCTTAATGTGCCATCTTTCCTTTTGACAAACAGTACAGGTGCTCCCCACGGAGACGTACTCGGTCGGATAAATCCCACATCCATCAGCTTCTGTAATTGCATCTTCAACTCTTGCAACTCAAGATGAGCCATTCTATATGGTGTTCTAGCAATCGGGGCGGTTCCCGGTAATACCTCGATGGTGAACTCGACTTCCCTATCTGGAGGGATAGTGGTGTGTTCTTGTGGAAATACATCCGTGTATTCTGATACTATAGGTACTTGGTTAATTTGTGTCTCAACCTTGGGTTTGTTAATTACAAATGTCAAGTACCCTTGTACCCCTCTAGCGATTGCCTTTCTTGCTTTTCGGGGTGGAGATGATAACCAAGACGTAGAGTCAACAATAAGGGAAAGGCATATCCATTAATGTAAAATTTGGAGTACACCAAATGAAGTTCGTACAACAACAGTACAAGAAATCAGGAAATACAACGAAACATGAATAAACATCCAGTATAATCATCAAGTACAATTCGGGGATAAAATCTATCTACTCAGTGACTGCGCTGTCGTCCTCACTGTCATCCACGTCAATGACCTGGACCTGGTTATGCTCGGGAAATGCCTCGACGTCCGACCAATCAACGAGCTCAAGCCATGCATCGAGCGCTTGAGCATCACCAAGAGGGACAGCCTCAAATGCCTCGGGCTCCCCTGCTTCCACGTGATCCTCCTTGGGATCCTCTTCGTTGTTCGCCAGGGTGGCCACCGGTTCCATCTCGGGTGGTGGCGGTGCTAGTGTGTTGGCTGCCAAATAAGTCTCAAAAGCATTATCCCGCTGAGACAAGGCATGTTTGAGGTCCTCGATCACCGTCATCTATTTGATGATAGTCTCCTCGAGGTGTTCGATGGTGTCCTCGACATGTACGCGTCCGTCCATCTCCCACTTGGTGCGGCCTTCCTTCGCGCGTTCCATCTTCTTGCGAATATTGTCCAAGCATTCTGGATCAATGAATTTGATCAACACGGGCCTCAACTACATCCCACCAGGTCGGGGCGCTTGGATCCATCTGGTCAAACACAACTAAGATGGATTAGACAAAGGTAAAAGAAAGATAAGGAGAGAATAAGGAAAGAATGAACAACTCTATATGATTTTGGAAATAATTGGTGAGGTTTTGGCTATTATATATTGTGTGGATAGAAATTTTGGGTTGACCTTATACTTTTAACGATGAAATCTACAATCAATTGTTCAAGGTAAGAAATGTTGTTCTCAATTCATCTTAATATCCTCTAGCTCATCACCTTCCCTTCTTAACTTAAGCTCAAATTTAATTTTTGGAGGTACATTTAGAAGACTTTGAAGACTAGAGCTTGACATCACCTTGAAGATGATTTCAAGACTTGAAGAAAAGTTTGAAGATTTAGACTATAAGGTAAGATATTGGACTCTAGTGCCTTTTTCCTCCTTCTTCCTATTTTTTTTTTTCAAATTTTAACACCCCATTCTCATTTTTGAGAAATAGGGGCTGACCTTGGGAGATTTTCTTGAGGGTGAGCAAGACCTTCAATTTTGAAGTCATTACTAGTCACATTTTACCTACTACACTAGGTAAGTGTAGTTTTTACCAATTTCTCCACCTCTTTCTTCTTCTTCTTCTTAATTTTAACTTCATTTTTCTAACTCCTATATTTTTTTGATATTCCTTGACTTAGGGGCTGACCTAAGTCACTTCTTCATCAAGAGTGATTTATTCTATTTTTCACCAACAAATTCATTTTTAAGGTGGGTGGAAAAATCCTTTCAACTTCTAGGTGCTTTTGTTAAATGCATGTAGTGTTTTGATCATGAGCACTTGAGATATATATATTTTATGTATTGCATGTCAATTTTATGTATCAAGTTATGAAATTTCTCAAATGTTGCTCAAAAATGCTATTTATTGAAATTTAGGTGCATACATGTACAATTTAATGTTCTATTTGATGAATTCTTGTATGAATTGGACATGCATGCGTATGATCTTTGAAATCCATATTTTGGATGACTTATAACCTGGACAAGTCGAGCATAATTGATTAAATTTCAATTTTTTGACTTAAAATGCAAAAATGGAAAGTTGGTGGACTTAATTGCAACAAAATAAAACTTAAGGGACTCCTCTGCAAATTTCGAATTTTGGGACTGTACTCAGGTTCAAAAATGACTTTTGGACATTATAATAAAGTTTTAAGAGTTTTGAGATAATTAAAATCAACCTTTAAAAGCCCAAGGACTAGATTGTAAATTTTGAGAAGTTTAAGGGCTACTTTGCAATTTTTAAAACTGTACCAGACCTTAATTTTAAACTTTGAAATTTTAAATCTTAAGGGACTGGAAATGACATATTTTAAATGTATTCCAAAAATCCAAGTGTTTAGAGCTTGGAAAGTAATTTTACTAAAATTGAGGGACCGAATTGTAAAAGATTAAACTTGAGGACCCAAATGAAATTTCAAGGACTTATACAGCCCATGTACCTGGAATTACTAATTTAACTATAACTTAATTATATTTTGGACCCAAGGTTCAAATTTCATAACAATTGGACCCCTAAAAGCCTTAAAGGCAATTATTTTAAATGGGACAAAAATGAGATTTTCAAAAGTTAAAGGACCTACACTTATTCCTTTTAAAAACTGCTTTTGTCCCAATATCCTACTAACCTTAGTGATATTTTCCAACTGGAATCACGTTAAAAGCCCTTCCGGTTTGTGAGTTCCGATTTTTTTAAACTTAAGGTCCGAAATGATAATTTTAACAAATTTGGGGCCAATGTGAGAATTTTATAAAACCTCGACCTCAAAACTTTAAAAACCTAAATCTCTGAACAATTTAGAGATTTTTGGAACTGACCTCATAATTTTTCAAGGTCGGGATATTTATTTATTCAATTTTTAACCCCAAAAGTATTGGTTTTTACAAAACGGGGCTAATTGTAAATTTTCTTTTTATAAGGGACCTAACTCAAATTATTTTTATTTTACTAAAACAAGCCCCGGACCCTCTGAATTTAATTATTAATTAAAATATTTTATTTTCTCAAAAACCCCTTGACTTATCGGATCGTCTTGACCGATTAATACCCGCTCACGGGGTGACTTCCTCGTCTTGCGATTTTGAATCTATAACGGGACTTATGTTCCACCTAATATTTCAAGATATCGAAGATTGCTTATCCTTCCGATAATCATCTTCATCCAAATAACTCCACCAACGCCATAATTGTCACTCGCAATTTTCGAAAAGTTTCCTGAACTGCTTCCGTGAATCAATAATACTCATTGCCTAGGTTGACTACCGAACTTGTATTTACTTTCTGCTGAGTCAACTTGGTGTGTCGAGCTCACGGCTCGGAATGGATACGTCGGGGATGGGCAGGGCAGCTCGGCGCTATTCCACTCTTCCGGCTCCATCGTCCTAATCCCGCAACTAAGGGACGGAGTTTGTCCAAGGGAAGCGGGTCGTAGTACTTGAGGTATAATCATGATTATGACAAATCCGAGCTTTGCTAGCTCCACTGTGGATTTTGTCTTTGCCATGGAGCGATAAGGTGATAGGTCTTGGACCATCTTGCTCGGGGAGTTACAAGGAAGAACGAAGGAATCATTGTCTCGATCCACACGATTAGGAGTTAATCAGACCCGTTTGGTTGGCGCTACAAATCCGTATGCAACCGCTACTTGTATTGCATTGGTTGGCGCTACAAATCCGTACGCAACCGCTACTTGTATTGCATTGGTTGGCGCTACAAATCCGTCACGCAACCATTAATTATCTTGCATAGGATTGGCATTACATTCGCACGCAATCCGCTGTCTTCGAATCACATAGTGCTTGTGTGACCACGAATGTTTTCTTAAATCGTATAAGTATATTACTTAAATATTTTACCACGATGCTTGTGGATGTGTGTGAATTCATGCATCATATCTCGCGTTTTCATACAATGTTTGTTTCTCGCATTAACTATATATCGCCACACTTGCACACGATCACCCCATCCACCGAGATTTTGTCTCATCCCCTCCTCTGTTTTCTAACCTTTAGATGGGGACTATGTTGAAGATGTCGAACCGACCCCAGATTGATGACCCCGCCCCCGCCCGTCGATCTTGCACCTTTTTACTATTGATTGTTCTTATTTCATGTACTTCTAATGATGTTGGACTCCGTTTATTCTCCGCTACTCTTTTCTCTCTTTGATTGTAATTTAAGGGCGTAGGACCCTTTGACGTTAAGATTTGGATATTGTACTTTACCTTATGTTTTAGTTTTGGCCTGTAAACTTATTCGAGGTTATTATGTTGGATGTATTTGGATATTTGTGGACCGTAAGTTGTAACTCGTACTTGTTCTTTATTTCCGCTGCTATTTGACTCTGTTCCATTGAGATTTCGTGGATATTTGTCTAGACTGTTTGGTTTACTTGTATTTAAGTTGTGGATCATCATCGCGTCCCCGTCTGGGGCGTGACAGTTACCAATGGAACAGAGTTAAATAGCAGCGGAAATAAAGAACAAATACGAGTTACAACTTACAGTCCAACTAAATATCCAAATTACATCCCTGAGAACAACTAAAGATAACAACTTAATAGTCAAGGGTCCTACGCCCTTAAAATACAGACCAGAATGAAAAGAGAATAAAAGAGTCCAACAACAAATACAAGAAATAAGACCAGCAACATCAACAATAAAAGATAGTAAGTCCAACAAGCGGAGTACGGGGCTCAGTCCGTGGTCGGTTCAACATCTTCAAAAAAGTCCTCATCTAAAGGTTAGAAAACAGGAGGAGATGAGACAGAAATCTCAGTGGATGGGGTGATCATGTGCGAGTGTGGCGATATATAGTTAATGCGAGAAAATAGTTGTATGAAAACGCGTGAGATATGATGCATGAATTCACACACAATCCACAAGCGTCGTGGTAAAATATTAAAATAATATACTTATTTGGTAACTCTAATAGTTAATAACTTTCTGGATAATAAATATCCAAAATTTGTCTTTAGTAATACAAGGGTATTTTAGAGTTGAAAAATAAGTTTTTTTGTTAGACATATGGGTAAGTAGGTGAAAGTATAATGATTCTTTAATGAAATATGTCTTTATCGAGTTTTATAAATTCAATAAGTCTCAATCCCAAACTCAGAAAAAATATGAGGTCGGTTTTTAATATTTTTTTAAATCCAAATAGTCTAGAATACAGAGAGTCAGGATCAAGTTTTTCAAAAATTACAATTTCGTCCCTTATTATTCAAAAGTTGATATTTTTGAGTTGAAACATTAAAAATACGTAACTTAAAATCATTAAGGGATTTTAATGTGATTCCACTCTAAAATGTCACTTAGGACAGTAGGTTATTGAGACAAAAATAGTTTTAAAAAATTTATAGTTTAGGCCCCTTATTGTTTAAAAATTATATTTCTAACCCAAAAATCAGTTTTGTTATTAAGGGCCCATTTGAAGTCCAATTGTTATGAAAACTTGATCTATAGGTTCATAATGTCATAAAATTAATATTAGGCATTTTCCAGTTATATGGACTGTACAGATTCTGGAAATTTCATTTTGGTCCTTAAGCTTTTAGATTTTCACATTTTAGTCCTTGTATTTTCCAATGTTTGGATTTCTTAACTCAAACTTCTTAAACTTTTATTAATCACTTAAAATATCATCATTAAAATATCATCACTACAGTTTATTACAGTCTCAAAATTTCAAAATTTCTAGATTGGTCCTTTGATAGTTTTGGTATTTATAATTTAGTCCCCATACTTTATAAAATTGCATAAATGGTCCAATCACCCAAATTCGAACACAAGGCCAAATTTCCAGAATATATATCAAGTATACAACATGAGTTTTAGCATATAATACATGCATTTACACGTCATTAAAGAGATCAACAAGAAATTAAGAGATTTAAGCATGAATGTCATTATTTTCCAAAAATTATATATCATGCTCATTTTTATAAAATTTCTTGAACTTGACATTACAAAAATACACATGTAATACATATATATGATATTTCAAGATATATTCATGATGATACATGCCAGTTTGCAATAAATTACTTAGTTTGGAAAAGTTTATCCACCCACCTTATCAAGATTCAAGTTGTATCCTTAAATTTGGAATAATTCCTCCTCCTTGGCTTGAATTCCAAAGCCTTCCAAGGTCAGCCCCTAAATCCAATATTTTCAAGATTCTTGAGTCAAAATATGGGGTTAATGGGGCGTTTGGCTGAGCTTATAAGCTCTTCAAAATATCTTATACGATGTTTGAGAGCTTATAAACTGTTTAAATTTGTTTGGTGAACTTTTTTTTTTAAAAAAACAAAAAGATCTTATAAGCTTCTAAAATAATATATTAGGAGCTTATAGGCTATTTTTAAAAAAGGTGGGGAATCTCAAACTTTTTTTAAAAAAATATCTTATTTCAACAATCTCCTTTAATTTTGACTATTTTAATTACAAAATTGTCATTACTGACATCTTAAAAGCTACACCATCTTATTTTATCCAAACACTTCAACAACTTATTCTTAGAATCAGATATAACATCTTATAAACTCTAAAAATATCTTATAAGATGTAAGAGATTATAAGATCTTTTAAATAAGCTTAGCCAAACACCCTCTAAGTTTGAGAATAAGGTGTACCCAAAAACCAAAATGAACATTACATACCTTAAGGCCTAGAAACTAGGATAATGTCTAAAACTTCAACTTCAAACCAATGTTTCTTCATTTCTTCTCCTTCTCCTCCTTACACATGGCACTAGAAGATTCCTCAAGAAAGAATGGTGTTTCAAGTTAGTAGATGAAAAAGGAAAGCTTGAAGGTGAAAGATGAAGATAGAAATCAAAGATTAGATGATAAAATCTTTATCTTTTGGTTCAATATTTTCGGCCTCTTTGCTTCAAAATGGGAGAGTTTGTGTTTTGATTTTTGGAGATGATTTTGTGTTTAACGGGGGTGTCCCCAACCATAGAGTTTAATAACATTCCAGGTGTCCTCAATTTGAATTTTTATGGAATCCATTAAATTTTGAGGTCCTCAACTTGGATTTTAATGGATTCCACGAAAATCCAAAGATCCTCAAACATTTACTGAATTCCATGGAATTCTTTTATAAATGGATTTTGATGGATTTTGGTGGAATTATAAGCTAGATTTATGAATGATAAATTCCCACCTCCCCCCTCGGAATTCAAATTCCATTTTTATAATAATAATAATAATAATAATAATAATAATAATAATAATAATAATAATAATAATAATATCTTTTTCTCTCTTGTACATCTCCCCACGTATCATCTTATAATCTCAACAATTCAACAAATTCTAGCTCAATTTTGTGAATAATCACTGTAGAGTAACTAGAGTTGATTTGTTGTCTTATTTCAATTGCTAATATTTTTAATTTATAGACAAATTAATAAGGAAAATTATTGTTAGAATAATATTTTGTTGGGACTCATTATTTAATAAATTTTCATTTATTTATCTTGATAGACACATTATTTTTCTGTTAAAAATGTGATTTTAAAATTATCTGCTAAGATTTTGATCATCAATGTTGTTGTTGTTTGTTGAATAATTATTTTA
The DNA here is from genome assembly GCA_016081115.2 of Rehmannia glutinosa. NCBI lineage: Eukaryota > Viridiplantae > Streptophyta > Magnoliopsida > Lamiales > Orobanchaceae > Rehmannia > Rehmannia glutinosa. Next base: position 68,209,427 of record CM071924.1, on the reverse strand, counting down.
GCAATATTTGTTTATGAAACTATTCCAAGTTTTGACAATTATAAATTATATTTTTGGCAAAGTTTATGAAACTAATTTTTTTTTGCTAATGACTTTCTTTCAATATTTACATTTCATTTTTTTATGATTATGACGTTACGCTGCTAGCTTTATAAAAATTTATTAGTTATATTTTTTATAACATCCAACAAATTCTACTAAAATCTACACAATTCCATAGTATAAAATTCCATTAGAATCTATTGGAATCCATATGGAATCCACTGAATTCTCTAAAAAATCTATGAAATTCCATTAATTAAAAAATCCTTCAAATTCCATGTTGGGGACACCCTCCTAAGTGTAGAGAGAGCAAATGAGAGAGTTCAGGTAATAGAACAAAATAAAATCACTCCCCCTCATTCTCCTACTCAATTCGGCAGCCCCCTCCTCCTCATACTGTCACGCCCCAAAACGGAAGCCGTTATACAGACGATCGGAATTATGTCGATTTACCAAGCCGGCCCATTTATACATCAACATAAACCAACAAAAATAACAAAATCCTAATATAATCATAGATAATGGAATAACTAAGTCAGAGTACGGTTAAAGCAAAAACAGAAAAGAAATACAATCCAACATCATAACATTCTTACGGGTCCTACGCCCTCGATCATTACACATAAGATTAAATTGTCTTAAATAGGTCACAAAATACAACGGGAAAACTATTCAGCTTGAAGATCATCGCCGCCATCATCCTGATACGAGTCCTCATCCTTTGGTTGTGAAAACAGGCGGGAGTGAGACAAAAATTCTCAATGGGTGGGTGCGGGTGTACGAGTGTGGCTTACAGTTGTGTAGAAAAATCGTTTCATGGAAATTTATGCATGAGTCTTGCATGTATCATCATCATACATTAATAATTAAAATTGTTCACAAAATTAAGTAAGTTAGAACGGTTAGATAACAGTTAAGCAGTAGTGGTTGCGCACAAAAGTGTGACGCCAACCAATATTAGTTCAAAGGTTTGCGCACGAAAGTGTGACGCCAACCATCCAGCCTTATACAATGGAGACATGTCGTTCAAACATCAGCTCCCTTGACAAATCACCATATCCCTCCAATGGATAGGGCCGGAGCCAGTATCTCAGAAGGTGCAACGTCTCCATAGAGGGGCCAGCTAAGCCCGGAGATTGTCATGATCATGATTATATCCATACTAAGACCCAATCACCAGTCAGACTCTCCTATCTGACTCTAGGTTGGGAATTGGACGATGGAGGCGGGTACGGGATTGCAGCCGAGCTAAATCATCCCATACACGACTTATCCATTTCACAGACACAGTCTGAGATTATCTCAAATAATTGATTTATAGCAAGTCAGATAGAAAAATCGGAGTGATCTTAGTCACATTGTGTTCGGTATTGAGTTAGCTAAGTTCAAATTCGCAGTCTAGTTATGGGGTGAATAATCCAGCCGGAGTAGATATTTGGTACGCTATATTATGCATAAGTCCGTATTTCAATATTAGAGATTTATTCAGGGCGAGGAAGTCGCCTTAATGATGGTGTATTTTATTTATTCTTCGGGTAAGGAAGCCCGACTAATAACTTTGGATAATAATTAAAATATAATTTTTGTTGAATAATTATAAAAATTATATCCTAATATAATATAAGTAAACTGAATTTGAAAATATAAATTTTTTACGTCCTTGGTAATTTTATTTAAAAATATATCCTTTTACTAAGAACGGTATTTTCTTATCGGGTTTTAAAAATTCAATAAATTTCAATCCCGTACTCGAAAAGAGGCAATGTCAGTTCTTAAATTTTCTAAAAATTTTAGAGAGTTAAATTTTCAGAGACTCGAGGTCAGATTTTTTAAATTTGCAGATTAACCTTTAATTTTCTAAAAACTATATTTTTGACCCGATATTTTAAAAATAGGTATCTCTTAAACCAGGAAGGATTTTAATGTGATTCTAAGCTTAAAATTTTCTTTAGGACAGTACTATTTTATGATAAAATATTTTTGAAAATTGCGCAGGTCCTAGGTAGCCCTATTTCCAAAAATTATAATTTTGGCCCAAAAGTAATTTTGTCGTTAAGGACTCGTTTCAAGTCCGAGTTTTATGAAATTTGAACTAAGACTCCAAACTATTATAATAAATAAGTCAGTAAATTTTTTGGGCACAGAGACTGTCCTATTTTCGAAAATTACCGTTTGTCCATTAAGTTTTAAAAATTTATATTTTAGTGTCAAGTTTGTTCTTTATTGCATTTTCTTGACCCGAAGAGTCTCCAAATTTTTTAAGTCACTTAATATATAAAACTTTCAGTGTTTTAAGTCCAAAATTTAAAATTATAGGGGGGTCCTTTTGCAGTTTTAGTATTCACATATTCGGCCCTATATTTCGCAATAATCGCAAAAATGGCCCAAGTTCGGATTTTTTTCTACAAAGTCACAAGTACAGAAATTATATCACATATAAAATTAATATATAACATTTCTAAATCATATTTGGACATGCATAATAATAAAACACTTCAAAATATAATACTAGACAATTTTAACTATCTTTTTGCAAGTAAAAATCATGCTCTTTTTTTTTTTTTGAACATTCTTAAAACAAAATACTAAAAATTCATATAAAATTTCACATATACTATTAAGGTCACATAAGCATGCATTTTTATGCAACTAAAAAAAAAAAAGAGGTTGTAGAGAAATAAGTTGCACCCACCTCTTGGTCTTGGTAGCAAAATGTTCTAGGTGCTTCCTTCCCTTTAGTATCACCCTCTCAAGATCTTAAGGTCCTTAGGGCAGCCCCTAAGTAGGGAGAATGGTGTCAAAAAGAAGGAAAGTTGGAGAGAAAAATGAAATAAAAGAAGAACTCTAGCATAGGAGGTTCTTACCTTGAGTCTAGCTTCTTGAAACTTCTTCCAAACGACAACCTCGAAGCCTTTTTTACTCTATAATTTTTGGCCCCTATACCTTCTAGCTACAAGGAGTGAAATTTTCAAGTTAAGGTTAAAAGAAGAGGCTTGAGTTTATGAAAGAGGATTGAAATGAAAGAGAAGAATTCTTTACCTTATTTTTTCCAAAATTTCTGGCCCCTATGGAGTGGTGGAGAGAAGAGTTTTGTGTTTTGTTGTAAAAAGTTTAAGTATAGAGGAAGAAGGACGAAGAAGAGTGTCGGTGTAAAAAATTAAGGCTTCCTCTCCCCATAATAGCCTATGGCCTCCCCCCCCCCCACTCTCTTTCTTTAGGCACTCAATTGAAATTTTGGAAGCTTGCAATTTTTGGGGGCTCATGCTTGTGGGAAATTGCAAGGGTTGTCTTGGGGGTGAGAAGGCTTGCATGCCTTGAAATGAGTAGGACAAAAACAATTGATGGTTTGCCCCCCCGGTGTCCATCATCATCATTTTCCCTCAAATTTTTTTTTTTGGTAATTTGTGATAATTAAGTCCCATTATCACATCTCCAATCCTCCTTATCACTTCTCTTATAGTCTATTCCTCTTATATAAGTCAAATCTTATATCTATACCACTTTGTTGGGGACAAAAACGGTATTTCATAGTTTAATTAAATATAATTCAGTTTATATTTTGTTTATTTAATATTAATTGCCCAATGGGTTCTTGATAATTAAATCGGCCCAAAGGAGTTCGGGTTTTGGCCCAAGCGGTCGTTTTTCATCGTGGGTGGCCCATAGGCCAAATTTCCCTACACGGCCCACGGGGCCCATCTCCCAGGTATAAAAAGGTCTCTCCTATTAACTGTAAGTAATTAACTCGTAATTAATTATTCTCTACGCATTCAATATTCGTTTATTGTCTTAATTCTCTCTCGTTTACCGTGCTGACTTGAACGCCAAAAGTGCCTCCCCGGGACAACCCCCAGGCCCTCTAACGTCTGCGCGCGTGTGCAAACAAGTTCCCAATCGAAGGAGTTAGCAGTTCCAGGAGCAGAAGACGAGAAGACTTCCCCCTCGAGAAGAGGACAAGCTCGAAGACTTCCCTCTCGGGAAGAGAATTTTGGTCAACTCTCTGCTCGAAAAAGCAGCATCACACTTATAGATAAGTCGCCTTAACTCTCTATAGTTGGGTTTAAATAAAATCCTAATATAAAAGTTATTAGAATTATATGCTTAGGAAATAATTAGTAAATAGCAATTGGTAATAAAATAAAAAAATTAAATAGTCAAATGTTAAGGAAATTCGAAATTAATGTCACATTTTATTAATAAAAATATTGTGACACTTAGCCACATAGTACATCTTCCAAAAATGTTACAAAATTTGAATTGAAAGCTAAGTAAAAGTCGGGGCCTCACATATACACCCACACATTTTTTTGTTTCATTTTTGTCTTGTGTCTTGCATGGGAAACAAAAGGGTCGTCAAAGGATGGGTTTATATTGTCTTGTTTGCATAAAGTTCGAATGAAATAAAAAATGTGGATAGTGGATGATGGGTGATGAAATATTTGGTTTATTGATTTTTTATTACCTGAACGATAGGCACTTTGCTAGTTGGTACCTCAAATTTGAGATTAACAAATTTAGTACATATGCTTCACGTTTTTTTATAAATTGGTACATATTCACTTGAAAGGACTAAAATGCCCAACAAAAATAATTAATCTTAAAATAATGTTTTGAAATTAAATTAAATTATAAAAGCAATTAAAAATTATCTATTTAATTAACAAAAAATAAAAATAAAAAGAATTTCTAAAATATTATTAATATGATTATTTTTAATTAGTTTTTTAATTGAATTTTTAAACTTAAAAAATAATTAATTTAATTTAACATTTTTTCCATTAACAATTTAATAATTTAATTTAAGTAGTTTATTATTAAGTTACTTCTCAATTAAATTTTATTTTTTAAATTGAGTAATTTTAATTAAAATGTAATTATTTAATAAAAATAATTATTTATTTTTAATTTAATTAATTTTTTTTAATTTCTCTTGGGGGCATTTTAGTCCTTTCAGGTGAATAGGCGCTAATTTATAAAAAAACATGAAGTATATGTACTAAATTGGTGAATCTCAAATGTGATGTACCAAACTAGCAAAGTGTCTTTAGTTCAGGTACTAAAAAATCAATAACCCGAAATACTTTATGGGGGAATTTGAATAAAAGTGTTTGAATGAATTATAAAATAAGTTGGCTTGTATTTTGTCCCCTCCTCCCCCTATGGTTGTCCACTTCAAGCCTTAATCCTCCAATATTTTTTGTTTTTTTTTTGTCCCAAAATTGGTGATAATTGGTGTTAATTATCAAGTCCCAAAATCTATTTATAAATCTTATAATCACTTATCACTAGAGATGTCAAACGGGCCAGGCCGGGCTACCCGGTATCGGATTGCCGGGCCAAAGGAGGAAATTTGGGTCGAGCCGGGTCAAAAAATAACCGGTCCTCTAATTTCAGAGTCCAACTCGACCTAAAGCATGAAAAATACACTGAAAACCCGGGCCGACTGGGTCGGTCCGACTTTTCAAGCTTGTCGAGCCGGACTTTTGAGGCATGATATTTTTTGGGCCTGGAATATTATAGCCCATCCCGATAAAAATACCGAGTTGGTCAGGCCGTCCCACCAGGCCGGGTCAAAATTGACAACTCTACTTATCACTTATCTCATAAGCCAACTACCTTATTGTATAAGCTATATATCGCTTATTTAATAAGTCATCTAAGTTACAAAGTGTTTAATAATTCCAAAGTGTTATATCATCACTTATCATCTAAGATACCAAATAAAATTAGAACTAATAGTACAAGTCAATAATATCATTCAAGCAATTAATTAATTAAATTAAATATTTATTGAAAAATCTAATTGCATAATTATATAAATTTTGAAAAATTAGAGTTTTTTAATAATATATTATGATACAATAAAATTAACTATTAGCCGTTCAAGGAAAATAATAATTCGGTAAAGACATCGTGCAAGTTAAAAGAATGCACAATTATAAAAGAGGCCTGATACAAGCTAATCACAAAATCATAAAATCATATTAGGTATAATTGCGGTAACATATTACTAGTATGAGCATGTATTAATGAAAGTTCGGAAAAATTAAGCAAACAATTTAGCACACAAAAATTAAAGTGATAACACATTGCGCGAAATTTATTACGAGAAATCATTAAGAATGGAACATTAAAGATAGTCGTGACATACCTACGGTCCAATTATATTGAATTTCCAATTGTACACTTTACAAAATTTTGGGGCCTCACAGGAAGCGCCACCTCATGGGGGCTTGAGGGCAACAACCCCCCAAAAAATTTGATTTTACCAATATTTTCGAAGAGGTAGTTTGCTATATAAATATGACTTTCTGTCGAGAAATGTGTCTCTTCGAATGAGTCGAATATTAAGTCTCTTCAGATGAATCATGAAAAGGTTATATATAGAGGTTAGATTTAACATTTGTAACATCCCGATTTTATAAAATAACAAATATACGGTTTTATAAAGTGCTAAAAATAATCCAAACTTGAAATCGCATTTTATGACAAGGAACTACTAACATTATGACTTGTCAAAACTCTAAATATTCTCATAAAAATATGTCTCAAAATTTAAAACAAAATTCCAAAACGAATTCATTGTCCCATGCAATACTAAATAAATTTAAAATTATGTAGACTTTAAATAATGCCTCGGTCAACAGTTCCACCGTCCACTCTGTGCACGCCTCGACTCCTTTATATATCTGTAGAAATTATACATGGGGTGAGCATTCAACAGCCCAGTGGGGTCAAACTATGTCCGAATTAAATATAATTAAGCATATCAAAATGAACATGAATTTCCATAGCAATAGTTAACACTGTCGAAGTTTCATCGAAGGGATTATTTTTCCCAGACCACTTTCGTCTCCCGTGTCAATAGTCAATAGCAATAGTTCAATAGACAATATCACATACTCGCAAGATATACAATAAAAGCATTTAATGAGGACATTGTATAAACAAACCTCCACCTCGAAATGCAGTAATTTCGTGATGTAAATGCAACTGCGAATGCTTAATATTCAATATTCCTCGTCTCCTACAATGAAATAAACTTTTAATTAATAAAACTGTTGTTAGAAGGGTAAAACAGAAGAAACATCAAATTTGAATTAAATAGGGTTCTCGAAAAATTGACTTGATAGATGGCTTGTTTGGGTAAAAAATTGGGCTTGGTTGAAATTGGCCATTGGTAAAAATCAAGGGTTTTTTGCACAACTCTTTATTTTTCTTTTCTCTCTTTTTTCTCTCCCCTCTCTTTTCTTTCTAATAAACTCACGCCTACCCCCCAATCTTTTTTTTTCTTTTTCCTTCCATGTACATCTGACCCTCCCCCATCTCTCTTCTATCTCCGGCAGCGGCAATTGGCGGCGGTGACCGTCGGCCTTGGCGGCACCGGTCGTGATGACGGCTTCCCTTTTTTCCTCAATTTATTCTTTCTATTTGGTTTAATATTGGATTTTGGTTTTGGGGCTTGAGTTTTGGATGGGTTGTGGCCATGGTGGTGGTGCCAAAGGTGGCGATGGAGGATGGTGTCGGCATAACAGAGTATTTGGAGAAGAAGAAGAGTTTTACCTGATTTCTTTGGTGTGAAAATTGTGAAGAATAACCCTAAGGGAGACTTTGAATTTATAGCCTAAGTTTTGAAGAAATATATGGTATGCTATTTGCTGAAATTTTATTATCAAAAATTCTTGATTTATATGCCTTAAATGCATATTTGATTTGTTTATCTATTTATCATGATTTGATTTGATTTTTCCCTTTTGTAAAAATTGAATTTCCTTTATTCTTGTAATTGAACCAGAAATTATATCCCCAAAATTAGAGAAGTTAGGGTTTCAAATTTCTAAAGTCGTTCCCAAAACTAGTTATAATCCAACCCTAATTTAGCCCAAGTGTTTCCCCAATTCATGGGACACATTTATTACATCCTACCTCCCTTAAAAATAATTTCGTTCGAAATTCATTTTCTTACCTCCGGATGTTCTCTAACTCGTGTCGGTTGGCGCTCCTTTATACTTAGCGTATTCCCAAGTTTTGAGCCTTTTCTGCTTGGATCGAAAACAAGCATTCTATTCCAACAGACACTCTCTATAGTGATTTTTGCCACACTCAGAGTAGTGCAGTTTCTACTTTTGTGGTTGTGGTTTAGAGTTTCCTTTAGTCTTTGCCTGTTTGTTTTGATTTCCACCACCACTTCCGCTGCTTCAACATACATCACATCCCTAAGAACACTTATTACTCTGCTTAGTTCTGGGTGTAGACCTGCCACGAACCTCTTAGCTTTTTTCCAATCCATGTCGACCAAATGTGTAGCATAACGGGATAATTGATTGAACTTATACTCATAGTCGAGTGCAAACATGTTCCCTTGCATCAAGTCTAGAAATTCCCTTTCTTTTTTGTCTTTGTATGTCTGGGGAAAGAAATGTTGGATTACAAGGTTCTTGAAATCATTCCATGTCATCACCTCTCTTTGCTCGTTGGTTATGGTGTGTCGATGTGAATCCCACCAATGTTTAGCGCCTTACTTAAGCTGGAAGATGGTGTAGGATACTCGATGTGCATCAGTATACGCAATCAGTTCAAAGATACCTTCCAATTCCTCAATCCATTCTTCCATAGCAAAAGGGTCCTCACGCCCAGTAAGGTGGGCAACCTATAACTCCGAAATTGCTCCAAAATTTGTGATGTGTTATTAACTGCTTCTGGTTGATTTTGGCCATTATGAGCATTTGTCGTGTTCGTCGCGTTCTATTGAACCAGTCTTTGCATGATTGTAGTCAGGTTGGCCACAAGGTTCTCCAAGTTCCCTTGAGGATCTTCCGTTGGAAGGTTTTCTCTCCTAGGTGGTGCCATCCTATAATCGATGAAAAGATATTGCTTACACTCCATAATTTCCTATAACTTAGGTAAATTGAACATCTAATTTCAAGTCAAAGTGTTCATGTCATGACCAATAAAAGGGTCATATCCTATAATCTCAAACCATTTTTTTTTCTGAAACCATAAGTTCAACCTTGAAATCATGAAGGTGTAAATTTTTCTTTTTGAACTTTTTTTTTCGATTTTTTTTCGAACAATCGTTTTTTCTTTTTGGAAAGATATATAAATATTTGAATGCACAAGAGAATAGACTTTAAAGAAGAATTTCACTTTCATTCATTAATTTAACAACCAAACTTTTAAATAATAAAAAGAAATAAACATCCTACTCGAATTGGACAACCATCAAACCTATTCATGCAAGAATATCTATTCTATGCAAGGGTCACTCTATCCATCCATTTTTTTCATTTTCTTCCTTGGGTCTTCATCTTTTTCCTCGAAATCCCCTTCCTCTTAGGAGTCTTCTTCTTCATCTTCCTTCAGTAGAGATTTCATCCATTTGCCATATAGTAGAGCAGTAAATGCCCCATAATTTATCTTAAGCGCATTTTCAACCTCATCAAATTTCAATAAATCAACATATAACTTATCTTGCCTCCAACCGCCACACAGGAGTCAACGACTCAATTACCCTCCGAGTAGCGAGGAATTTGCTAGGAGCCCCAATAACATCATTGACTTTGTACCACTCTTGATGTATCCTCACGATGTATGTCTCTATGCTATCACCTTTCTCCCATTTATAATTTAGATACTTCTCCACGTAGATATCTAGAGGGCATCCATTCCAGCTACCACTGTTCTTCCTAATGGCTAGCCTGATTTTCTTCATCTATCGATTATAGGATACTTAGTGTTTTGTATGCTTTTTTAGAAAAATCAACCTCTTATCATTTATTAATATGACCATAGTCGTAGTATACATGAATCACATGGATATATATATATATATATATATATATTGAACATGAAATTAGCAATGCACATGATAAATAATACCTTTCACTTTGGAGCCGGCGCGACATGAGGCTGTGGATAAGTCGACTCCTTTTTTGTTATTATTTTATTCAAAAGTAAAGTCATCTTCATTAAAAAAAAATTTGTTTTGAAATAATTTAGCAAGTCTACAGGAAATATAGACCCACTCTGATACCGTAACATCCCAATTTCACAAGATAACAATATATGATTTTATAAAATGCTAAAAATAATCCAAACTTGAAATCGCATTTTATGACAAGGAAATACTAATATTATGACTTATCAAAACTCCAAATATTCACATACAAATATGTCTCAAAATTTTAAAAAAAAATTCTAAAACCTTGTCCAATATTATATAAATTAAAAGTTATGTAGACTATAAATAATGCCTCGGTCGACAATTCCATCATTCCCTCTGTGCACGCCTCGACTCCTTCATACATCTATAGAAATTTTACATGGGGTGAGCATTCAATATCGTAGTCGGGTCAAACAATATTCAAATTAAATATAATTAAGCATATCAAAACGAACATGAATTTCCATAGCAATAGTTAGTACTGCCGGAGTTTCAGCGGAGGGATTCTTTTCCCCAAACTACTTTTGTCCCCGACGTCAATAGTCAATAATGATAGTTCAATAGACAATAGAACTAGTCACAAGATGTACAATAAAAGCATTTAATAAGGAGATGGTATAAACAAATTGCCACCTTAAAATGCAGTAGTTTTGTGAAGTAAATGCAAATGTGAATGCTTAGTATTCAATATCCTCGTCTCCTAAAATGAAATGAACTTTTAATTAATAAAACTGTTGTTAGAACGGTAAAATAGAAGAAATTTAAAATTTGAATTAAATAAGGTTCTGGAAAAATTGGCTTGGTATATGGCTTATTTGGGTCAAAAACTGGGCTTGGTCAAATAGAGAGCTAAAATTGGTCATTGGTAAAAATCAAGAGTTTTTGACACAACCTCTTTTTCTTTTCTTTTCTATCTTTTTTCTCTCCTCTCTTTTCCTTATTTTTCTCTCTCCTCTATTTTCTTTCCAGTAAACTCACGCCTAACCCCCCAATATCTCTTTTTTCTTCGTTTTCTTTTTCCCTCCCTGTACAGCTAACCCTCCCCCATCTCTCTTCCGTCTCCAGTAGCGGCAACTGGTGGTGGCGACTGACGGCCATGGCAGCGGTGACCGACGGCCATGGCGGTGCAGACCAAGATGACGGCTTCCCTCTCTTTTCTAAATTTTTTCTTTCTCTTTGGTTCTTATATTGGGTCTTGGTTTTGGGGCTTGAGGTTTGGATGGGTGGTGCCCATGGTGGTGGTGCCGATGGGGGCGCGAAGCATGGTGTCGGCAACATAGTTTTTTAAGAAGAAGAAATTTTTTACCTTATTGCTTTGGTGTGAAAACTGTGAAGAATAACCCTAAGAGAGGCTTTGAATTTATAGACTAAGGCTTCAAGAAATATATGGAATGATTTTTGCTGAAATTTTATTACCCAAAAATCTTGATTTACATGCCATAAATGCATATTCCATTTGTTTCTCTATTTATCATGATTTGATTTGATTTTTCCCTTTTGTAGACATTGACTTTCCTTTATTCTTGTAATTGAATCGGAAATTAAATCCCCAAAATTAGGGAAGTTAGAGTTTTAAATTCCTAAAATCGTTCCCAAAATTAGTTCCAATTCAACCCTAATTTAGCCTTAGTATTCTCCTCGATTAATGGGACACGGGTATTGCAACATTTGATATACACAACATTATTAGTTATTTCATTTTCAAGTACCATCAACCCCCCCAACAAAAAAAATAGGGTGTACTTTCGGTTTTTGATGAAAAAGTTAATTTTTTGAATAAAACAAAATTCCTTTGTATCATGAGATATATTTTTTTTAAAGAACTCCGATCTACCGTCGCAGTTGATTTAGAAGGAGACAAACATATCTTAAAAGATTACACCTTGGAGTCATTCGTGTTCATTTCTTCTAGTACAAATTTCAACAAGTTCAACTATATTAACAAAAGTCTTAAATTTAAGCGAACAATATTAATTATTTTAACATAAAATGGTTCATACTACTGATATTACTTAATATCTTTCTTATCATGTATTTAATATAAAACTAAAATTGTTAATATGTTTATTACAACATTTAATTGCAATGCCAACAACTTGAGTTCACATGTACTCAATTATTTAGTTTTGATACTTACATTAATATGATTGATAGAATTTAAGGTAAAGTCTAGAATGAAGGGTTGAATAGACTTTACAATTTTTATTTATTTTTTGAAATCAAAGTTTAGAAAACAGTTAAGCCCTTCTGACAGTTATGTCGATATTCAGAAGGAGAGTTAACCACTCAACAGATCTCTTGACGAGTTGATGATAGAGTAACTCAACTGAAAAATAACAACTTCTACAAAATCAGTTTTCTTTTAATAACAACGAAAGTTTTATACTCTTTTGAGTTTTAGCAATCAACACTTAGTGTTTTTAGAGAGTTATTTAAGCAAGTTAATAGCAATATGAATGACAGGAATATAAAGTGCATAAATGTAAATAACACAAGTATTTATAGTGGTTCAGGGGTGAGGTAATCCATCTAATCCACTCTTCTTCTACTCCAGGAGGAATCCATGAAACTTTAGGGGCGGGGCAGTGGGGCCCTCAAGGATGTGGTTCGTCTGTTTTCAGGAGGAATCCACTAGTATCAAGTGACTTTAGATACAAAATTTACAACACAGTCCCAATAGCTTTGTTCACACAGCCTACTGCCTAGACTTAGCTCTTCAGTAGACTCCTTCTAGTTACTTGAGCTCACTGATAATACAAAACTTGTTCACACAGTCCTCTTGCAACTCTAGTCACTGGATCGACAAGAACCTCACTACACCCTTTCACTTCAAGGTGATGTAGACCCTGAGTTTGTTTTCACAAAGTTCCTCTTCAACTATTTTTCACAACCTTAATCTTTCACAAAGTGTGTAGGATCAGGTGTCTTGAATGAAGCTTGAGGAATTTGCAGTTTAAGTTCAAGAGAGAATGATTTTGCTTTGCAAATTCTTGCTTGCTTGAATTTCTTTGCTCTATTTCTTGAGTTTTATTTCTCTCTGATTTTTCTTCGCTTTTATAGTGTAGATTTGAATATTGTCCGTTGAAGATATAGATATTAAAATCCCAACATTGGACAGTTGGAATGTCCTTTCTTTGCAGTTTGATGTTGAACCTTCCTTGTTCCCTTCCGCCTTCTGCATATCTCTGAAACTGGTAGTCTTCAGGTGCTCTTTCATTGCTTAAAACTCTTTTGCCTTTATTAAAATGCTAACATATTTATGTTCGAACACTGTACTTTCACTTCTTTAATGAAAATCTTCCTTAGTCTTAGTGCAACGGAACTTATCCAGTTGACTTAAGCCTTCAGCTGCTTTACTCCACTTGATTGATTCTTGAGTTTTCTGTAAGTCTTCTGAAAATTCTTCTGCTTCAACTTTGTTGTCAGTCTTCTGCTTTGACTTATTTGGTATAATCTTTGAGAGTCTTTCGATCTTGATACTCGGTGAGAGTCTCGTTGAATCTTCTTTTCACTCGCAAGTCTTCTGAAACTCCTTCAACAAGTCGTCTAATTGATTACTTGGCTGTTTTGAGTCAGCCTAAGTCTTGTCTTTTACATAAGCATAAATTACATAAAAATTGGGGTGCCAACTTTCTAATACATAGTTTTCTGAGTATCATCAAAATCTATACAATAAATTTCATAATAATCATTAATATCTTAATTTGTTTAGTATTGTCATATAAAAAAATAAAATACAATCTAAAACTCCTAATATGATTTTCATAATAGAGATCAATTATAATGGTATTAAGTTATTATTAATATTCACTAATATAATGTTGTTTTTACAAACAATACTACTATCTTTATTTTATCACTGTTACTATTATTTAAATAATTATATATTCTAAAATATAACCATCAAATGAAAGCTTTTAAACATTTATTTTTATGCTCGAATTTGGCTCATTTTTTAATAAGTTGGGAAATGTGAAAGGGAGGGGGTAAATCTCAATGAAATTGAAAGACTCAAGGTTCGAATACTAATTAACACCCTTATAAAGAGTAAACTATCTCACTTGATCTACAACGCTTATGATTAATTTGTCTCACTATGGACTAGTGTTTTTTTTTTTTGTAATTATTATTAGGGTGTCTCTTATGAGATCGTCTCCCAGATTTAATCTATGAGACGGAGCCTCATATGGTCCCCCTTCTCTCTCCTCACGTCCACTTCTCTCATGGTCCCCCTCTCTATCCTCTCATGGCCCCCTCTCTCTCTCTCTCTCTCTCTCTCTCTCTCTCTCTCTCTACATGCATGAAACAAAGGAAAAAGATGAAAAATAAAGTAATACTTCTTATGAAAAAAGTATCACGTGGTACCCCCGCTCCCTCTCATGGTTCCCTCCTCTCTCTCATCACGTCCACTTCTCTCATGATCCCCCTCTCTATCCTCACATCCACTCCTCTCATGGCCCCCTCTCTCTCTTCACGTCATACTGTTATTGTGGTCCCCTCTTCTCTCTCTACACACATGAAACAAAAGAAAAAGATGACGAAAATAAAGTATTACTTCTTATGAAAAAGTATTACTTCTTATGAAAAACATCACATTAGACTCGAAAAATATCACTTTTTGTTAAAAGAAACTATCACATCTTAATGAAAAAAGTATTATTTTTATTTAAAAAAATTTAATTTCTGATGGAAATAGTATCACTAGGGGTGTAAACGAATCGAATCGAGTCGAATATCAAAATATTCTATTCTTATTCGGCTCATTTAGATAATATTCTTATTCATATTTTTTTAATTTTCGAATACAAAAATAATTCTTATTCAAATTTGAAAATGTATTCGAATACATACGAATCTATTCGAATACGTATTCGAATTTCTAACCTATAGTTATATTTTTCCCCCTACATTATCTGATTATATTGCAATTATAATTATAATCTAAATAATAACTCTGGGACATGAAATTCTTAAATACATCAACAACATATTAATCATCAAATATATGAATAAAAAGAGAGTGTATTGCCTAATCCATCAAGAATATACTGCAAGAATATAATTATATATGGACTTATTAGTTTGGGTCTTTTATAAGTGAATAGATAGTTTATTATATATTAATAATCCACCTAAATAAATATATACTTATAATCTAAAGATTACATATAAGTGATTTATATGAATATAAATATAAATATATATAATATTATTCGAATATCCTTTCGAATACTCGAATCGAATATAATAATATTCATATTCGTATTCACATAATGTGTGAATCTAAATAAATATTTTTATTTGGATTCTTATTCTAATTTTTCGAATTCGAATGTCAATAAACGAATTCGAATACCAAATCGAATCAAAAAGATTCGCTTCTTTTACACCCCTAAGTATCACTTCTTATGGAAAAAGTATCAATTCTTATTGAAAAAGTACCACTCTTATTAAAATAAATATTACTTCTATTTTAAAAAAAAGTATAATTTTTATTAAAAAGGTATCATTTCTTATTTAAAAAAGTATTACTTCATATTAAAGTATAAATGTATTAACAAATAGAAAATACCATATTATATATCAATTCCACTTGAAAAGTATGCGTTTTTAAAGTATAAGTTCTTTTGATATTTTTTTCCAGAATAATTTGGATTTTGTGGGATTTATATATAAAACCTTGTGTATATATATATAGAGAGAGAGAAGAAGGAACATGAGGAGATAGATAGAGGGAGGACACAAAGTGAGTGAGATGTGAGGAGAGAGAGAGGCGAGGACCACATGAGTATGTAGAGAGAGAGAGAGAGAGAGAGAGAGAGAGAGAGAGAGAGAGAGAGAGAGAGAGAGAGAGAGATAACATGAGTATAGAGAGAGGGACACATAAGTTTTGGGTTTAGGTAATGAGGCTCCATCACACGGATTTAGATCCGTGAGATGGTCTCACACAAGCTTTTGTGTTATTATTACTAGGAGAGTAACTTGTTTCTTCATTTCATTTTCAGGTATTTTAATATTATGATCACCAAAACCATAGGTGTGAACTGCGAACTTCCCAATACACTACAAGAAACCAATCAAATTCCAACAAAATAATTCCAACAAAATAGAAAATCGTTGGAATTTTTAAAATCCCAATGCTACATTATACCATTGGAAAATTCTAATGAAAATTCCACGACAAACAAAACAATTGTTATAAACCGTTGGAATTCTTGTTGGAATTTAAAATTCCAACATAAATTCTACCACCACAACAAACCGTTGGAAAAATCCAACAGTAATTCCAACAATAATTAAGCCATTGGAATAATCCATTGGAAATACTATTGGAATTTTAAAAATTCCAACAAAAATTCCATCGGTAAAACATACAATTGGAAAATTCCAACGAAAATTCCAACGGTAAACAAAACGTTGGAATTATCGTTGGAGTTTTTAAAATTTCAACGGATAATCCAACACTACAACATGTTGGAAAATTCTATTGGGAATTCCAATACCATTGGAAAATTTCAAATAGAGGTTAAAAGATTTGATAGTATTATCTATATCGATAAAAAATATATCTTCTTTTCTGGAGTCAATCATATTGAAATTACATAGTTAAGCGTGCTTGACTTGAGACGAATTGATGATGGGTGACCCCCTGGGAAGTTAAAAATATTAGATAATGAGTTGAAATGATTGAATATTCTAAGCGATATATACCATTGAAATTACTATTGGACTAAATTCCCATGGTATAACTCTGTTGTAATAGCTGTTGGAATTTTTTTCAACGATTATATATTCCAATGAATATACCGTTGGACTAAATTCCAATGGTTTAACTCCGTTCGAATTCTGTTGGAAAAACTGTTGGAGTTTTTTGCAACGATTGAATATTCCAATGGATAAGTACCATTGGAATATTTTTTCGTCGGAATCTTCATTGGAATTTTACCATTCCAATTGGTAAATTTTCTGTTAGAATTTCCGTTGGAATTGATAATTCCAACAGAAACTGGCCAAATTCCAATGGATTTTTTCCGTTGTAATTTCCTTGTAATGATAGACTATCTTTTAGTTTATAAAAAGTGGGACACTTGTGTAATAAATTTACACCAAATGTATGTACCAGATGTAACTTCTGTAAGTCCATGTGACGTTTGTGAATTAATTATATGAACTGTTATATAATTATTATACATTAAGAAATATTACAAATAAAATTGAAGCGATTTAAAAATATAATTTTCCAAAATTGGGCGTATGATTGCCGATATACTATTTCTTTCCAAATTAAACGGGCGCCACAAATATTCCGAGTCTTATTTTATTTTTATTGTTATTTTCCAAACACACTCTTCTCTCTCTCTCTCTCTCTCTGCTCTGGTTTCTCTAGAGCCCGTTCATGGCGTCCAGAATCCAGCTCACTCCCATCACTGACCTTCCCCTTTCATCAAAATCCTTCAATAAACGCCCTCACTTAGTCCCTTTATCCCCTCTTCTGCCCCTCAATTCTCCTTCTTTCCATTGTTCCTTCAAAAGGAAAGTACCACCACCATCATCTGTATCACGTTCAAATGCTGTAAGCGAACAAGCTGTGGAATCCTCTACCTCTGAATCAACCCAAGCTTCCCAAAATACCCCTTCACCGCCCTCTTCCTCTAAGCTTGTTCTCGTTGTTGGTGGCACCGGTGGCGTTGGTAATTTGCCTTTTCGCGTTCTTCATTTTTCATACGCACTCAGACTTTCTACTAATACATTCGAAAGTATTTATTTATGTCTGTATGTTTGGTGGTATTTTGATGTGTTTCTTTGATGCCTACACTTATCATAGTCACACAGCTTGCGTTTGTTGATGTGGGAGTTGAGTTCTCATAGTTGAAATGAACTAAATAAACTTGGTAATGATTATGCAGTACAATATCAAGCATTTTATAAGTTTTGTTGTTCGCAGATGCTATAATGACTTTATTTGTTAGAGTAAATAAATATTAATGGCAAATAGTTGACAGATCCTGAGTTCGAATTTCATCGTCACCCATAAAAATGTTCCATGTGAGAGGCGTGTTAGAACTATTAACTATTAAATAGTTTATCTCTCCAATAGCTTGATCTTTTAGGTGGGTGGTCATTTAATATGGTAGCAGAGCTAGTCCAAACAAGACGCCCCGAGTTCAAGTCTCACTGTTATAAAACTGTTCCATGTGCAAGCACCTCTCTAATAATTTAAGCATTTGCATGATGTGGTCATTCAATACTACCAGTTTTGAATTTCTCTCAAGTGTCAGTTTATTACTTATTATTTTTTAGGGCCTTTTTCTTCCTAACTTATTTAAAATCTTAAAAACTGGCAACTTGTGTGTTCTATATTTTCTTGGGATATTGTTGATTACTGGTTCTTCTCTGGAAAGGGAACTTTGTTCATGCCTTGTATTCATGTTGTTGTGATTGAATTTGCTCTAGGAATATGTTTGATATTCGTTTGAGGGAGCAAACATGTTAGGAACTTAGAAATCTTCACAAACTTTGGTTCTAAACTAGAAAACAAAATGTTCATATGAGACACCTGTTAGATTGTAAATTTAGTTGGCAAAAATGTGGAAGTATATGGGGAAGAACCTGAGCTTCTAACTTGGGGGGAGGGATGAAAGAATACTTTAACTCAAAACTGAGGGTGACATGAGTCATTGTGAAAAATAAAGATTTCCAAATGCTAATTTCCTTTACAGGAAATATTTGCTTATGGTCCAGGAGTATCTCCTTCCTCCTAGGCTTGCTTTTTGGCTGCTTTGTTCTCTGTGTTTCTCTTTCCATTCTCTGCTTAGTGCTTAGTATAGGTCTCTACCTAGTGCAGACATCCAGCACATACAAACTCTAAGATTACGTGAAAGGAGAAAAATGAAGGACAGAGGTTTGATTTTGTGTTTGAGGTTTTCTTCTCCTAAAATCAAGATATTTAGGTGGCACGTGAGCAGATTCTATTCAGCTTGAGATAATCTTCTACTTTAACTGTGGCTATGTACTAGTCTTCACTTTGTACGAATTCGAAACTCGCACAGGTTGGCATTGTTGTCACCACTTTCCACAAAAAGTGTTATCTGCGACCCATTTTTCTAGCAGACAGCAGTGGTATAATAAATGATTAGAACGTTTATTTAACTCATTTTCTCTGCCACTTGATGCTGTATTTCTCTTTGGTTAGTTTGATATTTTTCCACTATAAAGGTGTTTGAGAACTTACACACGAGCTGTGAAATTCCTTTTCTTCTGCCTTGGATAATTTTTTTCATAGACACAACAAAGGCATATATACTAGCTATGCGTTTTGTTTGTGTTTTTTTTTTTGGTTCAAGTAGCAAGTTTCTTGCATATCTGTTAACTACTGTATGTTGTGCTATTTAGGGCAATTGGTCATAGCATCACTGCTTAATCGGGATATTAAATCACGGCTTTTGCTCCGAAATCCTGAAAAGGCCACCACTTTATTTGGTGAACAAGATGAGAATAAATTACAGGTTTTCGCTTATTTTATCTGACTTATGAATCACATTGTGTTCATACTTGATATAGTGCTTATTGTTTAGTCATCCAGCCAAAGTTTGACATACAAAAAATTAATTCATCTTTCTTAATTCAGGGTATCCTTATTCTTAAAGCATATTTCTGAACTTGCTAGGTGTGTCAAGGTGACACGCGGAACCCTGAGGATTTGGACCCATCTATGTTTGAGGTTTGTCGATATTCATCTACTTTAGCTCTTGGTTTGTTTTTCTCCGGAGGAAGATTTCAGAACCTTTGAGGAGATTGTTGAATGAAAATATTTAGGGATAATTACAATAACTACCCTTGAGGTTTGAGTTAATTACAAAAAAATCCAGAGATGTTTGACATTACAAAAATACCCTTGAGGCTGATTTTGTGTTAAGTGTAAGGGGATAATTGTAATATTTACAAATGTAAGGAGGGTGTTTGAAATGTTTTTGTTTACGAAGGGGGTAAAGTGTAATAAATAATCAAACCTCAAGGGTTTTTTGTAATTTTTAGAATTCTCTGAAATTTTTTGTAATTAACCCCAACCTGAGTGGTAGTTTTGTAATTAACCCAAATATTTATTTACAACTAGCTACTAAAGTTAGAAGATTTGTGTTACAGGGTGTCACACATGTTATATGCTGCACTGGAACAACAGCCTTTCCGTCTCGGAGATGGGATGGAGATAATACACCTGAAAGAGTAGGTCAGAATGTTACTTCCATAATAATAGCTTAGATTGTTTGCGTTTTATTCCTGTGTTACTGTGTACTCTGTTTAATCAATAATAGCTTGTGAAAAAATTTTCACCCCTTCCATTTTTTGGACAAAATTTTGCATGAATATGTGATTGTTTGTGAAAATTTTCAAAAAATATAATATTCGTTTTCCTCATTTTTCAAATCATCAATCACATCCATTTATAATTTAAACAAAAGAATATCACATCAACTATCATTATTATACAATCATATCACAAATACACTATTCACTCTCTCTTATTTTTCAAATCATCAATCACATTTAATCACTATTATACTAAAAAAATTAACATATCAACTATCATATCATTAAATTTTCATCTTATACCCAATCACACTCTCAAAATCCTTTATCGTTTTTCTAAAATAATGTTTTCGCAGTATTCACTCTAAAAGTAAAAAAGAGCGGAAAGAAAGGTCAAACAATCACTCCCTTAGAATTAGTACTTTCATTTGCATAAAAAAAATTTGACTGTAAGCAGTGTTGTTGGAGGCGAGAGGCACACCGAGGTGCAAACGACCCCCTAGCGCCCGAGGCGCGCCTCTTGAACATGAGGCGCCATAAATTAAAAAATAATAAAAAAATAATATAAGCTACTACTTTGACAATTAAGAAGCAAAATTAAATCACATAAAAGCTAATCAAGCAAAAATAACCATGACAAAGTCTTAAGTTTCAACATTCAAAGTAAAAAAGTAAAGATTAAAAACATAACATAAGTTCATCAAAAGCAAGAAAAATAGCAAGCACAAAAAAAAAAGTTACCAGCGGCTGGCTGCTGTTACCGGCGGCGGCAGAGGTCACCGACGGGAGGTGGCGGTGGGGATGGGCAGGGGCTGGGGGCAGTGGGGGAGGCTTTGAAGCTAGGGTTTCATCATAGCATAATAATTTGTTAGAATTATGCTTCCTCAAATGCATTTCATGTTCGAGACATCTCATCAACATATGGGAGGCATCTCTCATCTATGAGAAGCATATGATACCAACAAATCAAGTGAAAGATGAAATTCAAATAGATTGTGAACTTTGCGAAACCGTATATGGTATATCCATACTTTCTCATTATTGTTGATTTTATTATGCTTCTAACCCTAAATAATGCAAATGCCACTCTCACTTCTAGACAAATTTTCGCATACGGCTTTAATGTAATGAAGTTGATGTGCATATGTCCATCTAATTGCAATGCTTTATCTATACCATTTTGCTTTATTTTTTTGTAGACTGGGAAGGCGTGAGAAACCTTGTATCAGCATTGCCTTCATCATTGAAAAGAATTGTTCTTGTTTCTTCTGTTGGAGTCACCAAGTTCAATGAACTACCTTGGAGGTATGCTTTCTATTTGTCACATCAGCGAATTTGGTGAGAGCTTTTCGTTTTAAAAGAAAAAAAGAAGAAGAAACATGCTACTTCTCCATGCATCTAGAACTGTAGCAGAGAAATTAGTAAAGTTTTGAAAGCTGTAAGTGTATACTACTTATTTGCACTTTGCAGAATCATAGTAACAGTTATTTATTTTGGTGCATAATTAGAAAAATAACCATTCTATTCTGCTAATGCATCATTCACTTTGTTTCTTAAGTCATTCATTTACTCCAGAGAGACCGTTTTCAATAAAAATCTTCATTTTTTGTTCTTTTTTTCCCTTTCCTTTAAATGTGAAATTTTGAAAGGTACATGCCCTTTTTTCTAACTTGATCTTGTTCTTATGCCCTAGCATCATGAACCTTTTTGGTGTTCTAAAATATAAGAAAATGGGGGAGGACTTTGTTCGTAATTCTGGCCTTCCATATACAATAATCAGGTTTGAATATCTATTTCTGAAATTTAAACCGTCAATGCCTTCTTAGTCATATTTTTCAGTCTAATTTCCTTTTCTTATGCCAGAGCCGGCAGGTTAACTGATGGACCCTACACATCTTATGATCTTAATACTCTACTCCAGGCTACAACTGGGGAACGCCGAGCTGTGGTGATAGATCAAGGTACTCACACTACAAAAAAACTTTCTCTAGTTTACTGATAGAATTTACTAACACTAATGATTTTGTCACTAAAATTTGATTACCTATAGAATACCGACACAGTAAAAAATATTGTTTTTCCCCAAACTATACCGACCAATTACCAACAAATCACTAGTATTACATTTTTAAAATTACCCAGTGTTTTAAATACCGTACCGGTGATTAAACCGGTCAAGCCACCGGTAAGCGGTTCAACCGGTCGGACCGGTTCAACCGTCAATTTTACCGGTTTTACCGTTTTAATAAAAAATAATTATATTTGATATTATATTATATAAAATATGGATGTAAATTCATTAATATAAAAGGAAAAGTTGTATATATGTATAGTTAAAAGGAAAATATCTATATATTTAGCTCAAATTTCAAATAATGACATAAATATATTAAATATTAAGTTTATAAATTTTATTTTTATAAAAAAAGTAAAATCACAAAAAATTAAAAAAATAGCAAAAACCGGTTGAACCGGTATTTAACCGGTTTTTGGCCGGTATGTTCCGATTTGACCGGTATTGACCGGTTTAACCGCAAAACGGTTTTTAGGGCCTTATTATCCGGACCGACCACCAGTATCCCAGTATAACTTAGGTTGAAGCCGTAAGACGGTCCAAGTATTTAAAAAATGATGAATTTACCTACAGAAATATTGTAGGTATTACCAACAATTATATATTTTGTTGGTAAATATTTACGTACAACGATTTACCTACACTTTATAGTTATCTTAACAATTGGTAAATTGATTTTTTCTTGTAGTGTCAGCATTCTCAAATGATGGTTATTATTTAATTTCGCAGTCCGAGGGGTGTGAGTGTAAGGTTTAGAAGGGGGGTTGAATAAACCTTACCAACTTTTCGATTTAGTCTTTTTAAATATCGAGTTGATACTACACGCAATTTGTGTCCTTGGTGGATGACCAATTTAGTTAATCAGAGAGTTAGTCACTCAACGACTGATCGAGCCGTTGATAGAATAACTCATTTATTAAGATCGAATTAGCTCAATCGTGGTTTGTTTTTTGGAAGACTTAACACCCTTAATTATGGTTAAACAGAGATTTAAAGCTTGATTTAGTACTTAGAAATTATCAAGTAGATAGCAAATTTATCATCAAAGTTAAGCAAATAAGATGCAGGAATTTAAAGTCTTTGAAATGTAAATGACACGATAAGTTTTTATAGAGGTTCGAAGATGGGGTCTTCTACTCCTCTCTTCTCCAACTCCCGGAGGAATCCACTAGGTATTGATCAAGATATACAAAGTGGTAAGTACCCGATCCGATACATGTCTTGATCACACACGGTGACTTTATCCTTTGGGACTCGATCTGAGACGCTTGATCACTCGGTGGCTTCTCGACGACTCGCCTTTCTTCACAGGCAGGCAAATTTGCGCTTGCTACTACAACCCACTTGCTCAAGCTCTTTGGATTTGATCACGAAGCCCTCCAAAAGCTCAAGACTTGGTTCGACTTGAACCTTCCTACAATCCTTCGTGGAATGTAGCCCCTTTAATCTTGAGAATTTTCCTCTTCAACCGATTGAAGTTATCTTTCCTTCACGGGTGAGTGTTGGATTGATGTTCTTCGTAATGTAGCTTGAGGATTGATCGTTTAATAACTTGAGAATATTTCAGGTTACAAAATGTTTCTTTCTTGCATGTATTCAATTCTCGGATGGTCAAGGTAACCTTCGTAACTTTTTCTCGAGTGATTCTCGGCCTTTTATAGTGATCTTTCAAAAATCGCCCGTTGAAGAGATAAGCTTATTTTTGAAAGTCACTTGTGGTCGCTGGCTTGTCTTGTTGCGATCCTTGGAATTGCCATTTCCTCGTATGAATTGTTCTTGACTTTTTCGAGTTCGACACGGTGTAGTGCTTTCCCGTTGGTTTATTCCTTTTGCACGCTTCGGGATCGAGCACTTCGAGAAAGGTAGCATGGAGATATTACTTGTTTAAGTAATTCTCTTGATTTCTGCAACGGATCTTTTTGATTATCTCGACTTGACCGCATTTCCTTGCTTTCCCCAGGTGACTTAGAGTCGCCTTCCAATCATGGATGACTCTTGTCACTTCAACTTGAGACTTGGCTTATCTTGAGTTGACTTGACCGATACTCCTCTCTCTCGCATCTTACCGCTCCTTGATCGAGTTCCCGTCTTCTCTTCTTTGCCATACTCATTTGTCTTGCAATGAGTCTTCCTTCTAGTCTCCCGGTTGTCTTCTTGCATGTTTGGGCATAGGCGACTTAACTCACTTGACAGCCCTATTTATTACAATGCGTTTACAACAAAATTGGGGTGCCAACTTCCTATTCTAAGTTTTACATGGCATTCATCAAAATCTAAACAATAAATTTCCCAACAATTTCCCCATTTTTGATGATGCCAAAACTTAAAACATTCAAAATGTAAATAGCAAAGATACATACAAATAGTGCATTCACATAGAATGTATGCGTAGAATCAATCCTTTTATTGATCATAACATTCTTGTTCTTTTACACAATGTTTACAAGGTGTATCGTGAGCAAACATTTGTCTACACAAAAAGATAGAGAATTTCTGACTTTATTGCGAGATTTACATAGTATGTATTTACATAGTAAAATACATGAAGGGGTAGACAACAACACTTCATCTCCTTCACGCCTCCTTCTTTCATCTTCTTCTGTCATCTTGGTCTTTTTTTTTTTTTTCTCATCTTCACCGCTCTTCTTCTTTCTTCTTTTCATAAGTTCTCTAAAGGCGACTTCATCTCTTCTTAATCTCTCTTGTCTTTCCTCCCATAGCATTGAGTTTGTCTCTTATTTTCTTCTTCTATTCTTTTCGCATACTCAAGATTGCTTTTAGCCACTTGCAGATTGACTACTTGGTCAAGACCCCCCAAGAGATCCCTCCTTTCTTGCCGGATCTATGTACTTAATGTTTTTTTGGGCGAGCCCAGTCTCAAACCTCTTCCTCCACCATCGCTTCTTCCTCTTCCTCTCGGGCGTGTATTGACGGGGTCTTCTTCTTTCCGGTTGAGTGACTAGCGGAGTGACCAACAGAGCGATCGCCGTAGTCTCTTTGCTGTCGCCTTCTTCACATAAGCGTGAGACCTTTT
The DNA here is from genome assembly GCA_016081115.2 of Rehmannia glutinosa. Lineage (NCBI taxonomy): Eukaryota > Viridiplantae > Streptophyta > Magnoliopsida > Lamiales > Orobanchaceae > Rehmannia > Rehmannia glutinosa. Next base: position 68,184,026 of record CM071924.1, on the reverse strand, counting down.
TCCAAAGATAAGTCCAAGCTTCGAGCCATGGACATGTTTGCAAAGTATCCTTCGGATGCGAGCGTTTTAAATTCATCAATCGATCTTCGCTCGATTCCGGCATCGAGATGGCATAAGTCTCTCGTCTTCACCGGAATGCCTCCATGTTGTTTCAAGATATTCATAACTCGGGCATCCATCATTCCTTCCACTTCCTCCATCCCTCGCTTCAATTGTCTTTCTCTTTCAAACCCATAGATATAGCAGAGTGTTGGAGTGGCAGAGTCACTGGGAGTTTTCATGATAATATCATTTGTGACAAGACCTTGTTTGGGGTTTGTGCAATCATTAAGGTCACATCTCTCGATTCTTCCCTCAACAGACTTTCCTTTCTTTTTCCTTGTCAGAACTTTCTCTTTTGTCTTTCCCTTCACAAATGCTTCCCTCCTTTTCGCCTTCGGATCTCTTTAGCGCTTTAAAGTATTCCTCTTCCCCTTTTTGGCATCATCAAAGGAGAGAGGAACCCCTGAAACATATCGGCAGCGGGAAGTCGAGCGTGCCGATAGCCGGAGTTCTCGCCGAGTCACTGTGCGGAGTATGCGGACGAAATTCGAGCGAGAGTAGATTGACTCTCTTGAAATTAGCTTCATCTCGGCCATGAGAAGGTGAATTTTCTATCCATGTTTTCTTCCATACGCTGGAGATCACTCTTATTTTGCTCACGCAGCAGCCTTTATCTCAAAGAAGTGTGAGCTTCATGCATGTGCTCAATGTGTGTTCTCTCAATTTCGTTTTTGCATCAAGCATTCTCGGCTCTCCATACCAACAACTTGTTGAACAATGTTTCAAATATCTAAGCTTGTTCCACACGCATTGTTTCTTCTTTGTTGCCACCATTCCCTCGATTTCGATTGTTATGCCTCTCAAGTCGCAGTAAGGTTGGCATCTCGTTATCCAGTCTCATGTCCATAGAGGAGTGCTGGTGCCTCTCCATCCGTTCAATTTCAAAGCAAATAATGCTTTGAACACCTCCCGAACTTCAATTTGTTTCTCTTTTTACCGGTGTGACTGACGCCACGCAACGCCAAAGTCATAGTCATTTGGAACGATGGTGTCGGATGGAAGAACAGGATCCGATCTGGAAGCGCGCGAGATCGTTCTCGGACTCGTCGGGAGGTCGGGTACCTTAAAGAAAGAAAGGAAATGATTCTACAAAGGAATCATCACGCCAACCGGGATTTGTTCAATGATGAGAGGTGCGCGTGAAGTTCCTTTTGAGTCGAACCGCTGCACTGGGAGCTGCGCAGATGGACTCTGTTTCACCGAGGTCTTTTTGTGAAGTGGACCGACTTTTTGAGCCTCAATCTCTCAACAGCCTTTCGGTCTGGTTGGTTTCTCCAATTGAGTGGATAGTCCTCGGCCTTATCGAGCGTCATTGGACGATGATGAGATTTCCATTGGTGGCTCACCATCAAAAGTGAAAGTTTGTGAGTAGTCTTGAGATCGACTTGCTCGTGCTTGGAACATCCTCACCAGTCTTTTGGATCTGTCACGGGGATGACTAAACTTCTTCGTCGCTTTCCGATCCCGGAAAGGTTACATCGGGATTATCCCGGGAATCATGAAGCGCTTATCTCCTTTTCGGGATGGATCAATGATAGCAGGAGGAATGTTCTCTACTTCAACTTCTTTACCCCGGGAAGTCTCAACCCTCCGTTGGCCTTCATTACCTCCCGCATCTCAATCGCAATGAGGCTAGTCCTCCCTTTCGATGTCGGTCACTGCCTTAGGGTCTTCTCGTGGAGGCATCCATGGAGTCTCAACCCCATGGATTGCACTTTCATCGCCAGTGTTAACTCCGGTGGTCTGTTCCGTCTCGTGCCTCGATCGCATCGCAGCGTCATTAGCCTTCGAGAGTTGGCACCTCGGTGAGACAGATCTCAATCGCCTCGAGCTTCGTTGATGGCAACTTCTTTGTGTATTTTGTGTTTGTACTTTCTCCACTTCGCCTCCTAAATACGTTGTGGAGTCATCTCGCAAAGCATCCTCCGACTGCTGCGGTGGAGGGAGTTTCCTCTCGGGGCGCACCACCGAGTGACTTGGAATGGGGTCACTCGTCTCCAAACTCCCATTGCTTTTATTGAGTGTTTAGTCGTTGGGGTTGGCTCGATTGTGGTCCCCACTAACCCGCTTTCATCGCCGGTTCTTAAATCTTTCTTCCGAGTGAGTGGGGAAGTGGTGGCAAAGAATAACGGTGGCGATTTTTGCCGACTACTCCCATTGGATCGATTTCAATCTGTGTTTTGGAGGACTCTCCTGGTCCCTCCATCATGCTCTTCTCATGAAGAATTATGGATTCATGCATTGCTTGCCGCATTTGCAACTCTTCTCGCGGGCGCAGGTCCGATCCTCATCACCGCCGATAAGACATCAAGGAGATAATGTGTGTGTTACGTGGTGCGGTGATAGGGCGGATATCGCCTTCTCACGTGCCTCGCCTTTCCTCTCGTCTGTCTCTCCTTCTCCTTATCCTTGAAGATCCGCAAGATATCTTTGCAATTTTCTTCATCCGATCTTTGAGATCACAGAGGTCACCGAGGAAGTTCAGCAGTTCCTCTTCCTCTTCTATAAATTCAGCCGTTGGAACTGTTTCCTTCGATCGACTCAATTTCCACTTCCTCCACTCTGCAGATGATTTTGGATGTCCGGGTAAGGTGGGGATAGGATCATCACATCACTATCATCTCTATCGCCTTCTTCTTTGTCTCACCGGTATGCGAACTACAATTGTGTGTCTTGATTTGCCTTTTGCCGACGCCTTCAAAGACACTTAGTGTTTCATCTATAATATCTGGAGACTCTACTTCCAATAGTCTCCAGATATCTGCTCCGGTGAGTGGCCGACTCAGTAGGTTTCTCAAGCTCGGAGTGTTTGATGATTCTTCGTCGTCTCTTAGTTCGTACAGAGGGACCTCTGGTTCGAGAGAGTTTCTTCGAGTCTTGGGCGGCGGGGGCGTCTTTGGTGTTTTCTTCGAGGAGCTGGCCGTCTTGGCTTATCGATCTCCTCTTTTTGACGATCGGAGAAGGTAGTTGAGAGTCCTTCTCGACCGCATCGCTTTGGGGCGGGAGACACGCAACGGGGCAGTGACTCGGCTGCAGGGGCAAGAGCAGTTTGTTTTTCTTTTTTGCAGAGAGCAGTGATCTTCTTAGCAGCTGCAGGGCAAAGTGATTCTCTTAGCGGCCGCAGGGCTTTCTTTCTTTGGTGGAGAGGAAACAATCAGTATCTTGAGGGTGGTCACCGATTCCCCCTCACTCGTGTCGCTCTTGGCGTAGCTCTCTTTGTGCGCCGAGAGAGGTTTGATCTCGAACATCCTCTTGTTTACATGGAACGCCTTTCCATGTCAAGAGGGACTCCTTTCACCTCCATCACCGCCAATCACTGGCCATATCCACAGGGATCCTCCAAATGCACCATCTTCCTTCAAGGATTTGTTCCTACATTCGCGTAGTCTCATTGTAGACAAACTCAACCCAGTTTATTTTCCTTTCTTCAATGATCGCGGCCATTACGATCAACTTTGCTGACATGATTGGTCAAAGCCGCCAAATTTGATGTCTATGCATTTGGCAACTATGTCCAACAGTTTGTGGTAGTCCTCCTTCTTGACCTCTTGTTTGTTGTGTAAACTATTTTATCAAAGATAGTCGGGCTTGGCTACTTCCTTCCAAGCGGCCAGGTTTACATCGGCCGTTGATTTCGATGCTCCTTCCGTCGGTAGTGAAAGTGTTCACCAAATCCTCGCGAGATGGTGAACTTCTTTCCATGAACAGAGGATCTTATCCATTCATCGTGAATCTCAACGTTCACATAGAACTGTGCGACCTCTTCCACATAGGTCATCGAGAACTCCATCGTCAGAAATGGTTTCAGCCCGGACGTTTCGAGCTTTTCAGCGATTTTCTTTATGAGGGCGTCATCGGACCCCTGTTTGACCATGCCTCGAAATCCACGGGCCGACCTGTGTGGATTTGCTTTCCTAGCTTGACAAAATCATAGGTTGATGCCATTTTTCAGGATTTCACCGTAAAGAAACTTAGAAATTGATTTGAATACTGATAGGGTTTTGAGAGAGTTTTGCCTTTGCTTCTGAGATAGAAATGAACCGTTTTGGTAATATGTGAGAAAACAGATGAAAATGGGTTAAGTATGGTTTCTGAAAGGATGTGCGGGTGGTTTTTGAAATGTGATTGAAATCAACGGCTTAGATTTTGCACGCCGATTAGCATTTAATATGTCTCGAATTTAATGCGGCAAAGATTTATATCCAATCATAAGCTTGGTATGCGACTTTTTGTGTGTACACATCATCATTATCGACGTCATTCTTAAAAACATTCCCGCTTAGTAAAAACGATGCGTTTTTGTCACTTTGCTCATAAATGACTCAAACTTATCCCTTAGCCGATTTAACTATTCTCGTCACAGTTCTCTCGGTGACCAAATTTGTCAACTAATTCAGATAATTGTCTTTCCGACATGGTCGATTCATTTAGTGATTTTGAGAATTGATCCTTTTCTCTTTTTGTGTTCCATTTCTTTTCTTTGAGTCTTCCGAGTGTCACCACTCGATTAACCCTAACTCATGCTTGAAGTTCTTCAAATCTTGACTCACATAATGGTTTTGTGAATATGTCACTAATTGTTTATCGGTTGAGATATATTCCAATATGATGTCCTTCTTTTCAACATGATCTCTTATGAAGTGATATCTCGACATCGATATGCTTTGTTCTTGAAAAGTGCAACACAGATTCTCGAGTGATTGCATTGCACTTGTGTTATCACACATGATTGGAATTTCCTTTTCTTCAACTTCATAGTCTCTCTCACCGCCTCATCCATAGGATTTGGGCACAAAGAATGCCGCATGCCTATGTATTCCGCTTTGTAGAGGTGGCTATTGAATTTTGCTTCTTGCTAAACCAGAAATCACTGTTTCCAAGCATTTGACATGTGCTCGAGGTGCTTTTTCTGTCGACAACTCGCATCCAAAGATAGTCGTAGTCCGAATAGTCAATTAGCTTGAATCCACCTTCCTTTGGATACCATAAGCCAACTTCTTGGCTTCCTTTCAAGTATCTCAAGATTCTCTTAGTCTTTGTCATATGACTCTCTTTTGGAGCAGATTGAAATCTTGCACATACACCTACAAAGAAAGGTGATGTCCGCCCGCTTTGTGAGATAGAACAATGATCCAATAAGTGCTCTATATCTTGTTTGATCTCTGTGCTTGCCATCCGCATCCATGTCCATTTTGATCGATGTATTCATTGGTATTTTCACGAGAAGACTTCTCCTCCATACCAAATTTCTTCATTAAATCTCGGTATATTTTGTTTGACTTATGAAGGTTCCATCCTTGCTTGTTTCACTTGGAGTCCAAGGAAGAATGTCGACTCTCCCATCATGCTCATTTCAAATTTACTTTGCATGAGGTTTGAAAATTTTTCACATAGCTCTTTGTTTGTGGATCCAAAAATGATGTCATCCACATATATTTGAACAAGCAAGATACTCTTCTTGTCTTGAATTCGAAAAGTGTTCTATCTACTTTTCCTTTTGTGAATCCATTCTCGGTTAGGAATTGTGACAAAGTATCATACCATACTGGGTGCCTGTTTCAATCCATACGAGCTTTCTTGAGTTTGTATACCTTATCTTCAAGAGTCTTCCGCTCAAATCCCGGAGGTTGTTCAACATACACTTCTTCTTCCAACAAACCATTTAGGAATGCACTTTTTACATCCATCCTCGATATACAATGAAATTCTTGTGAGTGCATAGGCAAGAAACATCCTTATTGCTTCCAATCTTGCTACAAGAGCAAATGGTTCATCAAAATCTATTCCTTCTTCTTGGCAATATCCATTTGGCTACTAGTACGCTTGCTTTGTTTCTTACCACGTAACCCTCCTCGTTCATCTTGTTTGAACACCCATTTAGTACCAATAACATTTTGATGGGTGGGTCTTTGAACTAATTCCCATACTTTATTTCTTTCAAATCGATTGACTCTTCTTGCATAGCTTGAATCCAATGTGTGTCATCCAATGCTTGTAACACATCTTTAGGCTCTATTTGTGAGATAAAGCATGTGAACATAGCTTCTTGTTGAGTTTCGATCTTGTTTTGACACCTTCTCTTATATCTCCAATGACAAGTTCGGTGGATGGTCTTTCGGCCATCTTACATCAAAGGTTGAAGTAAGTTAGTTTGGATTGATGCCTGCTTGTTGTGTTGCTTTGATCACTCTCTCGTAATCACTTACCGCAAATTTTCCAAATTGTTTTTGAGATTCACTATCTCATCTTCTTCTCGAGTTTACAATTCGTTTCACTTCAAAGATAGGATTTTTTCAGTATGTTTGGATGATTCAAACTTATCGGTGACTCTTCAATATCTTCTCCATTTACATTTGGCTCATCGAATACCACATGAATGGATTCCTCTCCGCAACCATAGTCCTTTTGTTGAGTACTCAGTAGGCTTTGCTTTCAATTTGAGTATCCCAAGAAGATACCTTCATCGCCTTTAGCATCGAAAGCCTTTAGATTGTCTTTGCCATTGTTATGGATGAAGCATTTACATCCAAATATTCTAAAATATGCAACATTTGGTTTTCTCCCGTCCAAATCTCATAGGAGTCTTTGTCACCGTCTGTTTATCATACATCTGTTTTGAGTGTAGCAAGTTGTGTTGATTGCTTGACCCCAAAATCTTTTTGGTATCCCCGCTTGACTAACATGGTCTTCCGCTTCTTTGAGAGTTCTATTCCTTCTTTCTCGCAACTCCATTCTCACGTGGAGTCCTTGCTGCAGATAATTCATGACCAATGCCATTTTCAATACAATATCGAGTTATTATCCCATTGACAAACTCGGTTCCTGTCCGATCTTATTTTGATAATGGTTTGGCTCTTTTCATTTTGAATCTTCTTCATCACCGTGGCGTTTCGTAGAGTTTCTTTCTTCTTACACATGAATATAGTCCATGTATATCTTGAGTAGTCATCTACTACCACCAAAGTGTATTTCTTTCCACTTATGCTAGCTTGGTTCCATGGGCCAAATAGATCCATATGTAGCAGATGTAATATTCTTGTTGAAGATGGGCGTGTCTTTTCTTTGAATGATGATTTGACATTGTTTTCCTTCGACATGCGTCACATATACTCTCCTTCTTGTATCTTCGAAGTCCTGAAATCCTTCCACAAGATTACTTCGGCAAGCTTGTTAATCGTTTTGAAATTTAGGACTCACTTTTTGTGCCTGTACCAACTTGATTCAAATTTGTGCTTTTTGCTAATAGACAGTCTTTGGTGTAGCGGTTGACCAATCTACTACATACATGTTCTTTTTGTCCGCATCCTTCGCAACACAACTTCATTCGATTCAAGATCTTGATTTGGCATATACCCATGTTAAATCCAACATTATAGCCCTTGTCACGAGTTGGATCGATGCTTAGCAAGTTGAAGTTGAGTCCTTCAACATATGCAACATCCGTGATTTCTAATCCGTTCCTCTTGATGGATCCAATGCCTCTTATTTCACCTGGAGCTTCATTTCCTCCAAATATGACTTTTGCTCCTTTAACTTCCTTGAATTTTGATAGATTTTTCTTGTTTCTGTCATATGTCCGGGAATGACCACTATCCATGTACCAGGTTCCTTGGCACTCACTGTTCTTGAACCGCAATCAAGGAAATTAAGTTTTAGGTACCCATACTTATGCGGGTCGATGGGTTAGAATTGTAAGATGATCCAACCAACTTATAGCCAAATGATTTGACTCTAAGGGGTTGCCATCTATCGATGCCATAATCATAATTAATCTTGGCAAATTGCTTGGGGATTCTAGGTTCATACAGTTTGTCTCTTTTGTCTCGTATGCTGTGTATGTGTTTTAGCAATCGCTTTCTTTAGGTAATTGTGGTGTCTCCGAGTGTAGTGCTAGGTGCATATGTGTCTTTGATGAAAGCTCTTATACTTTTGGAATGGCCTTTCTTTGAGTTCTGTGCTCTTTGCCATTTGGGCTTATATTCCATAAGTCTCATGCCGATAGTTCACATCGTTCAATCACTTGGCTTGGATATTTTCTACCATTCCCATCATATGTATTTCTTTTATAGATTTTTAAGGGTTTTTGGTAGCTCTGTTTCTTCTTTACGAGTATTTTTGTTTGGAGTTTCTTTGAGGAACTCGATTGGATCTCTTCTCACTTGTCCTTTCTTTCAAGCACTCAATCGATTATTTTCCTTTTCCTTTATAACCAAGGCCGTTTGCTTGTAATTGTGCTTTGGAGTGAATGTGTGTGCACCATTTGGAGTTTTGGATTTTTAGACTCTTCATTGTTTGAAGATCCTTTTTCCAAAATTAATTTTGGAGTTTGACATAGCACAGAGGAATTAAATCCTAGCTTTGTCTTGTCTCCACATTCTCTTTGACTCATAATAAGATCATCCAATGATTTAGATGCCTTAGTGAATGAGGCAATCACATTTTTGAGGTCATTCTCCTCTTTTCTACGGGCTATTTATTTCGCTTATTAACTTGGCATTTTCAAATTTTTAAACTTTTATTCTCATCAACTATTTGACTTAGAGTACCCAACTCCTTAGTCATTTGTGAGTTTTGCTCTTGAGTAAGTTTGTTTTCCTCATTTAGTAGTGTGTGTGAGGATTTAATGTGTTCAAAATCTTTCATCATTTTGCCTAATGAATCATAAAGATCAATGGGTGATGAAGTGTGTGCAAATCACTATCACTAGAACCGAGTTTGATGAGTTAGAGTATACCTCATCTTCTTGGTTAGGTTGATCTTGTTCCTTGGCCATCAAACGGATCGGGGCTTCTTCTTCGAGTCACTGAGTAGTCACTTCACTACTCTCGACTCGGCTATGTCTTTTGACTCAAGATTCTCTGCAGCCCAACATTCGCTTTCTCTTTTCTTGTCTTCTTTCTCTCAAGACCTTTCTTTCTTCTTCATTCTGTATTTGTTGACTACAGGATATGGGCAAATCAATGGCATAGTGACTGGTTGCCTGAGTTCAAAGATAGATATTCAACCTTTTGATCGCCTCTCTTTCCATTCTTGGATTGTCACCCTTTGATATTGACTTTTTTTTGATCTGTTTCTCTTGGTTGGCCTATCTTCCATTGACTTGGAGGAGCCGAGTGTCTTTCGAAGATTCGCCCTTCGCTCTCTTGTAGTTCTTATTGAAGAACTTGTTGAACCTTTTAACCATCGGGGCTATTTCTTCCGGATTAATGACTTCTTTGACCTCGGCTCTCTTTCCATCCTTAACAATTAGAGCAATTTGTTTTGGGTACAAATTGTCTCTTCTCGATCTTTTCTTCTCAACTCAAATTCGTAGGCTTTGAGATCCGAGAATAGTTCATGGTTGGAGGTCTTCGATAGGTCCATGGAATGTCTTAGTGCCATGACCTTCATTTCCCATTCATTTGGGAGACTTTTTAGGATCTTCATACACATTTCTTCTCGTGTATATTCATTTCCAAGTGCGAGATAGCTCGTTGGTGATTTCTCAGAACCGAGCATCCAGTTGATCCAGGTTTTCTCCTGCGATCATTTTGAAATTCTCAAATTTTTGTACTGACCCACCGATAATTTATTTTCCTTGATTTGCTCGAGCCTTCACAAATCAATGTTAGTTTGTCCTGCATTTCTTTAGCCGTTTTGCATGATTTGACTTTATTGAACATGGCTTTGTCAAGGTTTTGTAAAGGATGTCCTCGCTACATTGTCCGGGTTGTATCTTTTTTTGTCATCATTTGTCCATTCAGTTCTTGGTTTTTCAACCATAGGGTCAGGGGCAACATCCTCTTCACCTTCACCGCAGCTCTTCTTATAGTTGTGTTCACTTTTAAGATTTGCAGTGGCCCATCCTCTATCACTATCCACATCTCATCATGTAATCCGATAGATGAGCCTCGCATACGAATTTTCCAATCATCAAATTCTTCAATTGTGAACATAGGGATGCATGTCAAATTTGCTTCCATGATAATAAATTTTAATGATAAAAGGAGTTTTGAAAATTTAAGTACTAAAGCGAGACTTTGAAAAGTTTGGAGATCTAGTTCGAGAGCGATGCGGAAGGCTCAATGAACCAACCGCTCCGATACCACACTTGCAGTCCCAAGAGGTGTGAGTGTAAGGTTTAGAAGGGGGTTGAATAAACTTTACCAACTTTTCGATTTAGTCCTTTTTAAATATCGAGTTGATACTACATTTGTGTCTGGTGGACGACCAATTTAGTTAATCAGTAGAGTTAGTCACTCAAATGACTGATCGAGTATTTGTTGATAGAATAACTCAAATTGTTAAGCTAATCAATTAGCTGTTGTGGTTTGTTTTTTGGAAGACTTAACACCCTTAATTATGGTTAAACAGAGATTTAAAGCTTGATTTAGTACTTAGAAATTATCAAGTAGATAGCAAATTTATCAACAAAGTTAAGCAAATAAGATGCGGGAATTTAAAGTCTTTGAAATGTAAATGACACGATAAGTTTTTATAGAGGTTCGAAGATGGGGGGTAATTCTTCTACTCCTCTCTTCTCCAACTCCCGGAGGAATCCACTAGGTATTGATCAAGATATACAAAGTGGTAGCAATCCGGATACAAGTCTTGATCACACAGTGACTTGATCCTTTGGGACTCGGGCCGAGACGCTTGATCACTCACGACTCTTCTCGTCGACGACTCGGCTTCTTCACAGGCAATTTGCGCTTGCTACTACAACCCACTTGCTCAAGCTCTTTGGATTTGATCACGAAGCCCTCCAAAAGCTCAAGACTTGGTTTCTTGAACCTTCCTACAATCCTTCGTGGAATGTAGACCCCTTTATTCTTCAAGAATTTCCTCTTCAACTGATTGAAGTTATCTTTCCTTCACAGATGAGTGTTGGATTGATGTTCTTCGTAATGTAGGCTTGAGGATTGAGCGTTTAATAACTTGAGAATATTTCAAGTTACAAAATGTTTCTTTCTTGCATGTATTCAATTCTCAGATGGTCAAGGTAATCTTCGTAACTTTTTCTCAGAGTTATTCCTCAGCCTTTTATAGTGATCTTTCAAAAATCTGCCCGTTGAAGAGATAGGCTTATTTTTGAAAGTCACTTGTGGTCGTTGGCTTGTCTTGTTGCGTCATTGGAATTGCCATTTCCTCGTATGAATTGTTCTTGACTTTTCGAGAGTTCGACACGGTGTAGTGCTTCCCATTGGTTTATTCCTTTTGCACGCTTTCGGGATCGAGCACTTCGAGAAAGGTAGCATGGAGATATTACTTGTTTAAGTAATTCTATTGATTTTCGGCAACGGATCTTTTTGATTATCTCGACTTGTTCGCATTTCCTTGCTTTCCCAGGTGACTTAGAGTCAGCTTCCAATCATTGGATGACTCTTCTGTCACTTCAACTTGAGACTTGGCTTATCTTGAGTTGACTTGACTGATACTCCTCTCTGTTGCATCTTAGCTGCTCCTTCAGTCGAGTTCCCGTCTTCTCTTCTTTGCCATACTCAGTTGTCTTGCAGTGGAGTCTTCCTTCTAGTCTCCAGTTGTCTTCTTGCATGTTTGGGCATAGCTGACTTAACTCAGCTTGACCAGCCCTATTTATTACAATGCAGTTTACAACAAAAATTGGGGTGCCAACTTCCTATTCTAAGTTTTACATGGCATTCATCAAAATCTAAACAATAAATTTCCCAACAATTTCTTTTTAATAAATAGCTATCTGAAGAATCCGACCTGAAAGCATATTCAGGTAGCTTTTACAGCAGATCAATGAGCTACATTGACCCATGCTTGATGCAATTATCATCTGATTTTTTCAGTTCTAATTTTTCTTTGTTCAGTTTCCTGCTCAACTGTTTGATTCTAATTTTTCTTTGTTCAGTTTCCTACTTAACTGTCCAAACTTTATTTATTTATTTATTTTCTTGGACGAGGATGCTTTACATTCAACATTTTTTTCACTTTGTTTGTCAATGTTACATACGGTTCCCAGGGGATAAACTCGTTGGAGAGGTTAGTAGGCTTGTAGTTGCAGAAGCTTGCATACAGGCACTGGACATCGATTTCACCCAAGGCCAAATTTATGAAATCAACTCGGTCCAGGTAATTTTCTTATGATAATAATTAAAATGCATGCACAAAAGATGGAGGCGTCACAGATATGTCATCCTTCAAAATTTTTCTTTTCTCTCTAAAATGTTGGAATTAAATTTTATGTTAAAGTGAATTCATTATTGATAAACCATAAAGAAAGAACTAATTATGTTAAATTTGAAGCGTTCCTGAATCTATAGTGATAAAAGCAAAAAGTTAGGCAGTTGTTAATTTTTTTCCCACAAAATTCCTGCTCGATAATTTTGTGTCCCAACATGCGATTTGCCTAAATTTCTCCCAAAAAAAATATATTATTCACTAACTCATTTCTTTCATCTATTAATCACATCCAATCATAATTTCACTAAAAAAAAATATTGTATCAACTATCATAATTGTACTTTCATATCACAAATTCACTATTTACTGTCTCTAAACTCACCAATCACCAATCACATCCAATCACTATTTTATCAAACTAACCATCACGTCAATTTTCATTATTACATTTTCATCCCACATCAATCAAACTCTCAAATTTCATTCTTATTTTTCCCATATATTTCTTTTAAAACTATTCTCTACGACGAAAATAAAAATTAACGGGACGAAATGTCAATCAATTACATCCATAGCGTTTTCAACAGTTCAAATCACCTCTAGTGCTCAATGAGTTCCCTCCCTGATGGAAAAAGAGTAAGAGTAGAAGAGTAAAAGAACATTTGATTTGATGTGGGGACCATAATGCTATAATAATTTATACAAGGTAAATTAGAATCCCATCAACCTTTCACTATACTACTTTTGGGTCTCTACACGTTCTAAAGCCCACTCCAATAGATATTTTTAACTTCCAATTAACAGAATACTTTTGATTCTAATAAATTAGATAGTCCTTAGTTGTGAGTTGTGACTTAAACATGTAGACCCACATCTAAAAGTCAAATAAAACCCAACATGAATGTCATGAAAAATTGGTAAGCTGTTATTGAATCAAAATTTTTTCTTAGACCATAGTCACTTTGGCATGAGAAGCTTCATAGTAAAAGTTAGGGGTAATTACAAAGACCATCTTCAAGTTCAAGCTAATTGTAAAAAAACTCAGAGATTTTTTAAAATTGCAAAAACCCCTTAAGGTTTGACTCCGTCTTACATTTTTTTCTTCATAATCAAAACACATTTCAAAACCCCCTGATATTTATAAAAATATTACATTTGCCCCTTTAAATTTAAGACATAATCATACTTGGGTTTTTTTTTTTGAAACATCTCTGGGTTTTTATGATTAGCCCAAATTTTAGGAGTGTTTTTGTAATCATCCCCAAAAGTTATGAAGCCATTAACTTGGGACTTGATTGTAGTATTTTGACAATTTTTTTTAAGGCGTATTTTGACAAACTAGATAGTGCATTTTATTTCGTGCTTTATAATTTTTTTTGTGAAGGTTGGTTTATAAATTTTATATCAACTAAGGTGATGTGCAGGGGGAAGGACCGGGAAGTGATCCGCAGAAGTGGCAGGAGTTATTCAAAGCTGCCCAAAAACCACGCCTGTTGTAATCCCATTTGACGGACATTTACCGACTTATAAAGGCAAAATTGCAAATTTAATCCTGTTAACTATAGGGTGATAGTAAAAAGGTCCTGTAAATATCACATTTTACAAAAAGGTCGTGTATCTATATAAATGTTTCAAATTTAGTCCTGCAAAATGCATGTTTTGCAAAATAGTCTTGTAACTCTATGAAAATCTCAATTGTGGTCCTAATTTAACCGGTAATTGGGAACTACATGTGCCACTCACGTGATTGAAATTCGGTGAAATTAGCACCAAAGTTGAAATTCCCATATAATTATAGGACTATTTTGCAAATCGTGCATTTTGCAGGACCAAAATCGAGAGTTTGCTATAGCTACATGACTTTTTTGCAAAATGTGATTTTTACAGACATTTTTGCTACCGCCTTATAATTACAGAACCAATTTTGCCGACACTTATAAATTAATAAAAGTTAGCTTGAAAACCATGCACATTCTGTAGTAAAGGATTGTACATAACTTATACAGGTAAAAGAGTTTGTAGGCACTTAAATTTACTGTCAAATATTGTCAAGTGTTAGAATCTTTAATCTTGACAATCAAGACAATATCGTGCAAATAAGAAAGTGATTTACCAATATTTTGGTAAATAAATCAAACCAGATAAAATCAAATCATAATCTTTTAATTATAGCAAGATGCAAGACAAATCATGATTGACCAATCAGATTGCCCCATTTCATTCGGCAGTTATGACAAGAATCTCCATCATACACCTATGAATAGAGGCTCTCTTCATACTTCATAAACACACAAAATCCTAGAGAATAAGTCTAAGCAAGATGTGGAATTCTCTCAACTCAAAAAGTTCAAATCTAAGGAGGTCCACAGTGTTCAAGGCGACATTCAAGATATTTATTGCGGATTCTACTCAAAGATATCGTTTAATTCAGGATTAAGCTGTCCAGACCTTGATATAATATTATCAGAAACCAAGCTCAAAGGAGATCAATTCAATGAATCTACGTTCGAAAATTCAAATATATATTATTGGAGAGAAAAATCAAAGGAATTCTAGGAATTGTAACGCAGAATTTTCATTTGATTCAAATGAATTCATTTTGTACAATTTTTCTTGTTTGTTAATTTTTACAGACTGAAATTTGTGTTACAAACTTTTGGCACGCCCAGTGGGATAATATCTGTCTTTCATCTCTTCTCTTCGTCAATGAAGTTCAATTTCAAATGGGGATGAAAAATGATCCATCTTCGCAAACTTCAAATGCTTTCCATCAAATCATCAATCAACTTTTTGAGGAATGTACAAGTGGAGGCAAATAGAGGCGGTATCCCACATGTCCACTCGAATTCTATTCAAATAGAGGCGACTTTTGATGTCTCTCCTCAAATTCCACTCCAAATGGCACAAATGTGAAGTTTCATGTCTTCAATCAAATTCCACTCAAAGTGGGCAACAAAACCAAAGCTGCTCGCTGGAAGTCAAATCCCAACAATAGAAGAAGAGGATGTGGATCCTCACACCTTCGATTTTCCAACGGCTCCCGGGTATGAGCATAAGCTATCTAAAATTTTCAAATCAAAGACTTCTCAAGTGCTCCTTGATACGAGCATAAACTATCAATAATGCTCATTGACAATAATACTCATTGACAAGAGTATAAATAGGCTATAAATCAATCCAAATGAAGGCTCTTTTTTTTTTGCCAAAGACGATAGTAATATTAATAACAACATGAGAGATACAAGATAGCCCAACGGCTATAAAAACTCCTCCACAACCAATAGGAGACAACTCACCAAACCAATGGGGGCAAGGGGGAGAAACAAAACCAAAGAACCTAACCAGACAAAAAATGGACAAGCTCAAGTAGAAAAATGAGCCAGCACATTATGATGTAATTTGATATAAGGCTTATTATAACCCCCCAAAAAAAAAAAAATAAAAATAAATGAAAACAAGCTGGAAACCTATATCATAAACATCAAAGTTGCAACAGTTCATCAAAACAGAGGCAGATCTTGAAGGCTGAGAATAGGGGAATGGAATGATTAACCACTGAACATAAGTTCCTAGTATCTCTTCCAAAGCACACCAGCAGCAAATGAAGTACACCATACAAGAAGCCCAAATCAAAAAAAAAAAGACGAGAAGCAGAAAATACCATCCAACAGCTCAAGAGGAATGAGTCAAGGAAACATCAATGAATTCAACCCATACATCAACAACATTATCAACGGTTTCTTTTCAAATCCAAGTATCTTAAAAAATACAGAGATTACGAGTTCTCCAAAGCCACCACAGGAGATAAACAGTGACCTGAATTCTTTCTTGCTAGAAATCCTTCTTCTTAGGGCTTGAAATTTGGCTCCACCAGTCTTTAAAGGAACTCGAGACAGGGGTTTTGAAATTCCAAGAAAGAGGGGCAATGCTCCAGACCTTTTTAACCTTGTCACAGTGAAACAAGACATGTTCCAAATCTTCATCAACTTCCCCACAGAGTTTACAATGAGGATCTGATGCCATACCTCTTCGAATAAGATTATTTTGGGTGGGCAGGATATTGAAAAAACATCTCCAAAAAAAAACTTGATTTTTCTTTTGATTTGCATTTTCCAGGTACCATTCCAAATATTCTTAATCTTGATCTTGCTCGAGATACCTTCTGGAATGTCTCTATTTGAAAATTCAATTCAAGAAAAGTAAGATAAAAGGATTTCACTGTAAAGTTACCCTTAGCATTTAGATGCCAAATCATCTTATCTCTAACCCAGGTGATTGAGGGGGGTAGAAATGATAGCAACAGCTTCCCACTGGTTAAAATTCTGGAGAATGAACTGAGAATTCCATTTGGTTCCTAAAGCACAAAGAAGTTTACTAACCCAAGCAAGAGGACAATCAGTTTGAAGAGGGCATGGGGTAACTGGTTTGTCACATGGGATCCAAGGATGATCTCAGATCCTAGTTGATTTACTATCACCAATCCGAAATAATTGTCCTTGTTTAAAAGATGGGATAACTTGAGACCAACTCTTCCAAATCCATTGAGCCACCTGCTTTGGGTTTAACATTAAGTAAACCACCAGTAGAAAAATACTTGGCTTTGAGCAATTTGCACACCAATAGATTTGGAGAAGTTAAAAGTTTCCATAATTGTTTAGATAATTAGGCATCATTAAAACCTTTCAAATCTTTGAAACCCAAACCCTCATCATCCTTAGTTTTAGTCAAATGGTTACAATTAATCTAATGAATTTTATTATGGCCATTAAGAGGAGAACCCCACAAGAATTTAGCAGTGATAGAAGCAAGTTCTTTGCAAATATCCATAGGAAGTTTGTAACATGACATAATATAGATGGGTAAGGAATGGAGCACAAATTTGATAAGGACTTCTCTACCAGTAAGGCTTAAGAATGAATTTTTCCAGTTGTTGACTCTCTTCCTAGCAGTATAAAAAACATAACTAAAAACATCTCTTTTGGATTTCCCCAAAATGAGAGGGAGACCGAGTAGCTTAATTCTCGATTGGGTTTGAACCCCATCCAAAATTTTATAGATTTCGGTTCTAATATCAGTGGCAACATTGTGACTGAAAAAGATTGAGGACTTTTCCAAATTAAGCAGTTGACCAGTGGAGGCACACTATTTATCAAGGATAAATTTTACCTCATTAGTCTGATATGAGGAAGCCTCTTAGAACAAGAGGGAGTCATCTGCAAAGAAGAGGTGAGACACTGTAGGAGCAGCTCTACAGACCCTAAGCCTGACAAATTGAGAGTTAAGTTTGGCTTGAAGGATCAAATTTGAAAAAGCTTCAGAAAAAATGATAAAGAGATAAAGGGATAACACCTTTGTCTAATGTCTCTAGAGGGATGGATATAACCACAAGATTGACCATTAATAAGAAAAGAGAAGGAAGTAGAAGAGATGCAAGTTTCAATCCACCGAACTAGGAAACCCATATTAACCACAATCCTAAGCAAAAAATCCCATTCCACTCTATCTTAAGCCTTGGCCATATCATGTTTGATGGCCATAAATCCTTTAGATCCTCTCTCCTAAGGTTGATGATATAGTGAAAACACTCACGGGCCACAATAATGTTATCTCCAATATGCCTTCCTTTAACAAAAGCAGTTTGACATTCACTAATGCATTGATTGAGACAAGGTTTCAATCTATTATCAAGGATCTTGGATATGATTTTATACCGACATTACAGAGGCTAATAGGCCGAAAATGACTAATAGATGTGAGATTTTTAATTTTAGGAATTAGTGTGACAAGGGTTTGGTTCGCACTCTTAAGAAGTTTTGAACTTGAAAAGAATTTTTTTACAGTAGTGCAAATATCAGTAAAAACCAGAGGCCATAAATATTGAAAAAAGTACGGAGTCATACCGTTAGGGCCCGATGCTTTGTTGGGATTGATTTCGAAGAGAGCTGGCCTAATCTCCAAAATATCCACACGTCTGGACATGTGTCTGGCCTGCCTTTCATCGATGGTTCTGGGAAGTCCCTCAAGTATAGCTGATTCTGGATCCGGGTTGGAGGAGAACAATTCACTGTAGAAGGAAGTTACTTCTTTTTCCACCAGTTTAGGGGAGTCACACAACTGACCATTTCGACCAACAAGTTTATCAATTGCATTTCTTTTTTGTCTTTGAACAACAGTAGCATGAAAGTACTTGGAATTTCTTTCCTTTTTCTTAAGCCATTGGATCCTGAATTTATTCCACCACTATTGTTCCTCCTTCTCATAGGTAACATTCAGATTCTTCTTCAAATTATGCCAAGCTTCCCAATCCCTATCCCTACCGGGGTTACTTAAAGATTCCATTTGCTTACTAATAAGGATGATCTGTTTAGCTGAGTTTGTACTGGCCCTTTTTTTCCAATCCAGAATATCAACCATACATTACTTGATTTTTGCTTGAACTTGAAATAGGTGTACCCTTTTTATCACCATTCCAAGCCTGTTCAATTGTCTTCTCATAGCCCTCCAAATGGACCCATCTTGGATCCAAGCAGAATCCTTTTTTAGAAATGATTCTATTAGGATTTAGATTCATCATAAGAAGTTGGTGATCAGAAGCTGGTCTCACAATATGTTGAATAATGGCTTTTGGATTCACAAGCATCCATGAAGGTGAACCAAAGAATCGATCAAGTCTCTCCTGCACAAAATCCTCACCTTCTATGTTATTAGCCATGTAAATGGACGAGGAGAAAACATCACTCATAGCCATACTACCAATAAACTAATTAAAAGCCTGACAACTATGTAAGGTCCTTCTTCTCCCACCTTTCTTCTGATCGGGATGGGTAATATCATTCTAGTCCCCTCCAATAAGCCAATTATCACCCCAATTTTTGCTAGATTGACAGAGATAATACCACTGGTCTTTCCTTAACTTGCAATCCACACTGAGACATATAAAGATGATCCATGATTTGATACTTTGAAGCTCAAATTCAATTTCCACACAAAAACACATTTAATAATATTCAAGATGATCACATTTGAATCCCAAAAGACGAGTAAGCCCCCACTTTTACAAACAGAATCAACATTTATACACCTCTGATTACATTTCAATTGCTTGCAAATAGTCTCAATAATTTTTTTTTTTTTTTTTTTTGTTTCACAAAGAAAGACAAAAGGCGGGTGGTAGGATCAAAAGATCTCCTTGGTTTGAGGAATTATAGAGGGTCCTCCCAAATCTCTACAATTCCAAGAACAAATCATTGAGACGGTGGGGCCTATTAAGGTTGGCCTCCCCCACCATTGATTGAGCACAAGACAAGCTACTGCTTTTGTTTTTTTTTTAAACCTTCGTTACTGCTCGAATTTCTCAAAAGAAGAGATATTTGCTTGAATAATAGTCCTATTTCGTTTCACACCCACCTCACTGATACATAATCCAAATCCAAGTCCATGATATTCTCCTTATTAGAGTCTCTCAATTGTTTGCTTTTGAGGTTTTTTAGAGCTAGTCTAGTCTTTTTTTTTTCTTTTTCACCAGCAAATGGAATCACATTTTTGATATGATGAAACAATTTTCTAGCATCAAATTTAACAAGATCAACATCCACAAGATTAGAGAGGTCCATGTCAGCTTGTAGATTGGACATATGGTCAGACTTCACCGTTTTCTTAGGGAGATGTAAGGAACTTGGATCTCCAAGATTATCCAAGTGAGACTTGAGACCATCTTCTTTGCCCTCTGGTTCTGAAAACACACAAAGTGGAACTGAGTTTGTTTGATATTCTTCAGAGTTTGATATTCTTCAGAGGTTGCACCTGGTGGAATTAGCTCTAGGGTAAATGGATCACCCTCTGAATCACCCAAAATTGGTGGCACTTCAAATAGGGAAGGGGGCTCCTCCGTGTGCTTATCCTTTTGCACATTATCGGCTTGGCCAGCTCCTTGATTCACCTTGAATAGTATCGAATTATTCCTTGTGGAGAAGTTGCTACCCATTTTCTGCGGAACTGAAATTTCTTCCGCCTTCAACCAAACCCCATATTGTTCATGATTTAGGAGTCTCGAACTCCACTTTCTTGATCTCACAAAGTCTTTCATAATGGCCAATATGCCCACTATAGAAACAAAATATGACTAGTTTTTCATACCCAAAGTCCACCCACACTAAGTTCAGCCCAAATTTAATGAATGTACCTCGAATGAGAGGTTTTTTTAGATCAACCGACACAAGAATTTTTGTATGCCTCCCCCCTGAGCTACCAGCTTTTGGGATGTGAATGTTAGATAAGGATGTGAAAATTACCAATACGTTTTTGAGTAGTAGTAGAGATCCAATTATACGGCAAGTTCCCGATTTGGACCCATAAATCCACAAAGTTGAAAGCTTCAGATAGATTATTAATACCTTCAAACCATTCTTTAAGGATAAGAAATGGGTTGTCAAAGTTCCAAACACGACTGCGGGCAACTAAGTCTCTATCCTCATTGGGTTAGAAGACAAACTGGAAAAAGTTGTGCCCTAGCTCTCTCATGATAAAAGCTTTTTTAGTTGGCCACATGAGAGAAATTGTGTTCTTAAGACCTAAAAAGTTGGTTATCTTAGATCCTTGAATTTTTCCAAAAAGACTTCTTCGACATTCATTAGTACTCCACAAGATCAATACCCACATCATATTCTTTCATTAATGGGAACCTCCTCAACCCATCAACCAAATCAGAATCCATACTTAAGGAACCCAGATCCAAACCAGAAAGAGAGTAGACACTTCCAGATCTGCAAGGACACATAAGAGGCAACAAAGAAAAGAGATTAAAAGGTTATGGGAGGGAGAACAAGAGCGGGAGAATGGGATCTACAAAGAAAAAACCTACCAAATTAGAAGCCAATGAAAGATAACAAAATAGAAAACCCTCAGACAAGAAAAGATAGAATTAAAGACAATAATATAGATAAAAAAAATCATAGGCCCAAGTAAAAGACAATTATTAAACCAAATAAACTAAATGAGATTTATTAAACAATAGGGGAAGCATTAATGGAGAAAAATTAAACTAAAGGTAAAACATTAATGGAGGGAGCGCACATGGAATAAGACACCCCAAGGGGACCAACCACTCTCTAGAGAGAGAAAGGGCACTTTCAGCATAAAGAGAAAAAACTAAAATGAAGGCTCCTTGATACGCGTTTAAACTATCAACAAATCTCAAATTCAAATGAATACTCCTTGATACAAGTATAAACTATTTACATATTCAAGTCCAAATGAAGACTCCTTAACATGAGTATAAACTATTTGCAAATCCAAATTCAAATTCAAGAACTCCTTGATAAGAGTATAAATTATCTACAAATCCAAGTTCAAATGAAGAACTCCTTGATAAGAGTATAAACTATCTACATTTTCAATTCAAATGAAGAACTATTTGATAAGAGTATAAATTATCTACAAATTCAAATTCACGTAAAGAGCCCCTTGATATGAGCATAGACTATCTGTGTGCTTCAAGTTGATCCCAAATGAAATGCTTTCGCGATTCATTCACTCCAAGATATTTTGTCCATAACAAATTGCGAGGGGGCATTTGTAGACACCTAAATTTACTGTCAAATATTGCTAAGGGTCAAAATTTTGAATCTTGACAATTAAGATAATATCGTGTAAATAAGCAAGTAATTTACCGATATTTTGGTAAATAAATCAAGCTAGATTAAAGAAAATCATAATCTTTTGATTATAACAAGATATGCAAGACAAATCATGATCGGCCAATTAAATTGCCCTATTTCATTATTATTTTCATTATGGCAAGATGTAGGTCCCAAGGGGTGTAAGTGTAAGGTTTAGAAGGGGGGTTGAATAAACCTTACCAAATTTTTGATTTAGTCCTTTTAAAAGTTCGTGAGTTGATACTAAACAAATAAACTGTGAGATTTGGTGGACAACCAATTTAGTTGATAAAGGTAAAAGTTAGTCTTTCAATGGACTCAACCGGGACCAACCACTTGATGGAATAACTTTCATAAAGAGAAAAACTTAAGTCTAAATTAACTCAACAAATCTCAAATTGGTTTATTTTCAGCGGAAGACTTAACACCCTTAAGTTTGGTTAAGTAGAGATTTAGAGCTTGATTTAGTACTTAGAAATTATCTAATGGATAGCAAATATGTCCAAGTTCAAATAAAAAGAGATATGATGCAAGAATTAAAGTCTATTTGATAAATGTAAATGACACAATAAGATTTTTATAGAGGTTGAAGATGGGGTAATTCTTCTACTCCTCTCTTCTCCAACTCCCTGGAGGAATCCACTAGGTATTGATCAAGTATACAAAGTAAGGGTCAAAATTTTGAATCTTGACAATTAAGATAATAGTCTTGATCACACAAATACTTGATCGATATTTTGGGATAAATTCTGAGATTGATCACTAATCTTTTGATTTCTCGACAAATCATGATCGACAATTAAATTGCCCTATTTCTTCACAGGTTATGGCAAGATGTAGGTCCGAGGGTGTAAGTGTAAGGTTTAGAAGGGGGGTTGAATAAACTCAACTTGCTTAAGCTCTTTGGATTTGATCAGTTGAAGCCCTCCAAAATTTAGACTTGGTTCGACCTTGAACCTTCCTACAATCCTTCGTGGAATGTAGACCCCTTGATTTTTCAAGATTTTCCTCTTCAACGATTGAAGTTATCTTTCCTTCACACGGTGAGTGTTGGATTGATGTTCTTCGTAGTGTAGGCTTGAGGATTGAGAATATTTCGGGTTTCTGACTCTAATAATTGCTTGAACGTTTTGGTTGGTCTCTCCTTTTTCTCTCGAGTGATTCCTCGGCCTTTTATAGTGATCTTTCAAAAATCGCCCGTTGAAGAGATATGCTTATTTTTGAAAGTCACTTGTGGTCGTTGGCTTGTCTTGTTGCGATCCTTGGAATTGCCATTTCCTCGTTTGAATTGTTCTTCACCTTTTGAGTTCGACACGGTGTAGTGCTTCCCATTGGTTTATTCCTTTTGCACGCTTCGGGGTGAGCACTTCGAGAAAGGTAGTATGGAGATATTACTTGTTTAGGTAATTCTCTTGATTTTACGTGCAACGGATCTTTTTCGATTATCTCGACTGATTGCATTTCCTTACTTTCCCCAGGTGACTTAGAGTCGACTTCCAATCATGGATGACTCTTGTCACTTGACTTGAGACTTGGCTTTTCTTGAGTTGACTTGGTGATACTCCACTGTTGCATCTCCGCTTCTTCTTGATAGAGTTCGTCTACTCTTCTTTGCCATACTATTTGTCTTTTGCAATGCGAGTCTTCCTTCTAGTCTCCATTGTCCTCTTGCATGTTTGGGCGTAGGCGACTTAACTCAGCTTGACCAGCTCTATTTATTACAATGCATTTTACTACACAAAGTGGGGTGCCAACTTCCTATTCTAAGTTTTACATGGCATTCATCAAAATCTAAACAATAAATTTCCTAACAATTTCCCCCTTTTTGATGATGCCAAAACTTAAACCATTCAAAAATGCAAAACAGAAAGATACATACAGATAGTGTATTGACATAGAATGTATGCGTAGAATCAATCCTTTTATTGATCATAACATTCTTGTTCTTTTACACAATTTACAAGGTGTATCGAGCAAACATTTGTCTACACAAAAATGAAGAATTTATAGCTTTATTTCAGACTTACATACATAGTATGTATTTACATTATAAAATACATGAAGGGGTGGACAAAGACAACACTTCATCTCCTTCATTGTCTCCTTCTTTCATCTTGTTCAAGATCTTCGCTCTTCTTCTCTTTTTCTAATCGTCACCGCTTCTTCTTTCTTTTCATATGCCTTCTCGGGCAGCTTCATCTCTTCTTAATCTTTCTTGTCTTTCCTCCCATAGCATTTGAGTTTGTCTCTTGTTTTCTTCTTCTATTCTTTTTGCATACTCAAAGATTACTTTTAGCCACTTGCAAATTTGCTATTTGGTCAAGACCATTGAGAGATCCCTCCTTTCTTGCCGGATCTACGTATTCAATGTTTTTGGGCGGAGGCCTAGGTCGAAACCTCTTCCTCCACCACGCTTTGCTTCTTCCCCTACTCTGGGCGTGTATTGTCTTGGGGTCTTCTTCTTTTCGGTGAGTGACCAGCGGAGTGACCGACAAAGTGATTGCCCGATGGTCTGGCCGCTGTCGCCTTCTTCACATAACGTGAGACCCTTTTCCCAAGATACAAGTCCCAAGCTTGAGCCATAGACATATTTGCAAAGTATCCCTTGGATGCGGCGTTTTAAATTCATTAATCGATCGTGGCTCTATCCCGACATCCGAGATGGCATAAGTGTCTCTCGCTCTCTTTGGAATGCCCCCATGTTGTTTCAAGATGTTCATAACTCGGGCATCCATTCTTCCTTCCACTTCCTCCATCCCGCTTCAATTGTCTTTCTCTTTTGACCATAGATATAGCAGAGTGTTGGAGTGGCGAGTCACGGGGAGTTTGCTGGCCGATAATGAAATTTGTGACAAGACCTTGTTGGGGGTTTGTGCGATCATCAAGGTCACATCTTTCGATCCTTCCCCCTCAACGGATTTTCCTTTCTTTTGTTTCAACACTTCCTCGATTGTCTTTCCCTTTGCGTGATCCTCTTTTTCCGACTTCGGATCTCTTTACGTGCTTTAAGGTATTCCTCTTCCCCCTTTTTGGCATCATCAAAAGAGAGAAGAACGCTGGAAACATATGGCAAGGAAGTCGAGCCTGGCGATAGCCGAGTTTCGCCTCGAGTCTGGCTGCGGTGTATGCGGCATGAAATTCGAACGCAGTAGCGTTGGACTCTTTGAAATTAGCTTCATCTCGGCCATGAGAAGGCTGAATTTTCTATTCATGTTTTCTTCCAAACGTCGTAGATCACTCTTATTTTGCTCACGCAGCAGACTTTATCTCGCAAAGTGTGAGCTTCATGCATGTGCTCAATGTGTTCTCTCAATTTCGTTTTTCCATCAAAGCATTCTCGGCTCTCCATACCATGACTTGTTGAACAATGTCATGAAGTATCTAACTTGTTCCACACGCATTGTTTCTTCTTTGTTGCTACCATTCCTGTTTCTCGATTGTTATGCCTCTCAAGTCGTGATAAGATTGGCATCTCTGTTGTCCGATCGCATGTCCATAGAGGCTCGATGCCTCTCCATCCGTTCAATCTCAAATAATGCCTTGAACACCTCGCGAACTTCACCGATTCTTCCGTTGCGGTGATGGCCATGCGGCGTCAAAGTCATAGTCATTTGAACGATGGTACTGGACGAGATGACATGAGCCGGCTGTGCGGGAAGCGTGCGAGCTCGTTCTCGACTCTTCGGGGGAGGTCGGGTACCTCCGAGAGAGAAAGGAAAAGATTCTATAAAGGAATCATCACGGCCAACCGGTATTTGTTCAATGATGAGAGGTGCGCGTGAAGTTCCTTTTGGAGTCGAAACCTTTGCAGCCTTGGGAAACTGCTTGATGGACTCTGTTTCACCGGGGTCCGTTGTGAAGTGGACCCAACTTGCTTGAGCCTCGGTGTCTCAACAGCCCGTTGGTCTCATTTGGTTTCTCCAATTGAGTGGTGGTCCTCGGCCTTATCGAGCGTCATCGGACGATGATGAGATTTCCATTGGTGGCTCATCATCAAAATTGAAAGTTTGACGAGTAGTCTTGAGATCGACTTGCTCGTGCTTAGAACATCCGCTGAGTCTTTTGGATCTGTCACGGGGGATGACTTCTTCTTCGCTTTCTCGATCCCAAAAGGTTACATCAGATTATCACGGGAATCATGAAGCGCTTATCTCCTCTTGGATGGGTCAATGATAGCATGAGGGATGTTCTCTACTTGACTTCTTTACCCGGGAAGTCTCAACCTCCCATGGGCCTTCATTACCTCCTGCAGTCTCGACGCGCCGAGGCTTGGACCTCCCTTTCGACATTATCATTTGTCTTAGGGTCTTCGAGGTGGCATCCATTGGAGTCTCAACCCCATGGATTGCACTTTCATCGCCTGCAGTGTTAACTCCCGGATCGCTTCCATTCCTTCGTGCCTCGACCGCATCGGCCAGCGTCATTAGCCTTCGAGCAAAAGAGTAGGCACCTCGGTGAGAGACAGTTTCAACTATCTCGAGCTTCGTTGATGGCAACTTCTTTGTTCGTTTTGCGTTTGTACTTTTCTCCACTTCGCCTCCTAGATTCGTTGTGGAGTCATCTGCAAAGACATTCTCCGACCTTGCCGCTGCGGTGGAGGGGAGTTTCCCCTCGGTGGCTCACCGGTGAGTGACTTGGAATGGGGTCACTCGTCTCCAAACTCCCGGCTGTTTCTACCGAGTGTTCAGCCGTTGGGGCGGTGGTAAGACACCTTTGTTAGGGGTTGGCTCAACGGGGTCCCCACTAACCCGATTTCATCGCAGATTCCTTAATTCCTTCTTCCGAGTGAGTGGGAAGTGGTGGCAAAGCAACAACGGTGGCGATTTTCTTTGAACCACTCCCATTGGATCAATTTCACGTGTGTTCGGAGGACTCTCCTGGTCCCTCCATCATGCTCTTCTCATGAAGAATTCGGATTCATGCATTGCTTCTTTGCATTTGTAATTCTTTCGGGCGGTGCAGAGTCCAGGATCCTCATCATTGTCGGATAAGACATCAAGGAGAGGATGTGTGTGTTACGGGTGCCGGAGATAGGGCATATCTTTGGCTTTCTCACGTGCCTCGGCTTTCTCTGCTGTCTTTCCTTCTCCTTGTCCTTGAAGATCTGCAGGATATCGTGCGATTGTCTTCATCCGATCTTTGGGATCACAGAGGTCGACCCGAGGAAGTTCAACAGTTTCTCTTCTTCTTCGATAAACTCGGGCCGTTGGAACTGTTCCTGGATCGACTCAATTTTCACTTCCTCCACTCTCGCAGACGATTTTGGATGTCGGGTAAGGTGGGGATAGGATCATCACATCACTATCAGCTCTATCGGCTTCTTCTTTTGTGTCTCAGGTGCGCGGACTACATCTGTGTTTTCGGTTTGCCTCTGCTGATCGCCTTGACAGATTTAGTTGTTTCATCAATTACATCGGGGACTCTCTTTGCTTCAAAGCGAGTTTAAGTATTTGTTCGGTGAGTGGTCGACTCGGCCCGGTTTCTCAAGCTTGGAGCGCTTGATAATTCTTCTTCGTCTTCTAGTTTGTACGGAGGGATTTACGGTTTGAGACGATTTCTTTCGAGTCTTGGGGGGGCGTCTTTGGTGTCTTCTTCGAGGAGCTGGCCATCTTGGCTTATCGATCTCCTCTTTTTGACGATCCGAGAAGGTAGTTGAGAGTCCTTCTCGACCACTTCGGGGGGGACATGGGCGCAGGGGACAGGGCGGGGACATGGCGCAGGGGCGGGTGACTCTCTGCTGGGCAGGGCGGGGGCAAGAAGCGAGTTTTTTCTTTCTTTTGCGGGAGAGCAAAGTGATCTTTTTTACTTGTTGCGCAGGGCTTTTCTTCTTTTGGTGGAGAGAAAATGTTTGTATCTTTGGTCGGTGATTCCCCCTCACTCGTGTCGGCTCTCTTGGCGTAGGCTCTCTTCATGCGCCGAGAGGTTTGATCTAAACATCCTCTTGTTTACATGGAACGCCTTTCCATGTCTAAGA
Source organism: Rehmannia glutinosa (assembly GCA_016081115.2). Classification (NCBI taxonomy): domain Eukaryota; kingdom Viridiplantae; phylum Streptophyta; class Magnoliopsida; order Lamiales; family Orobanchaceae; genus Rehmannia; species Rehmannia glutinosa. Next base: position 68,156,165 of record CM071924.1, on the reverse strand, counting down.
GGGACTCATTTCACCTCCATCACCGGCCAATCACAGGCCATATCCTAGGATCCTCCAAATGTGCCATCTTCCTTGAAGGATTTGTTCCCTACATTTTGGCATAGTCCGCTATAGACAAACTCAGCCCAATTCATTTTCCTTTCTTCCATGATCGCCGCCATCACGATCAACTTTGCTTTAGTTGGGATTGGTCAAAGCCGCCAAATTTGATGTCAATACATTTGGCAACTATGTCCAACAACTTGTGATAATTCTCCTTCAAGCTAGATCTATTGTTTTTTGTGTAAACTATTTTATCAAGTATAGTCGGGCTTGGCTATTTCCTTCCGTGCAACAACCAGGTTTACATCACCGTTAATTTTCGATGCTCCTTCCGTTGGTAGTGGCGGTGTTGACCAAATCCTTGGCGAGAGATGGTGAGCTTTTTTTTCCGTGAAGATGACTTTATCCCTTCATCGTGAATCTCGGCATTCACGTAGAAGCTGTGCGACCTCCTCCACATAGGTCATCGGATATTCCATCGTCGAAACGATTTCGGCCGGACGTTTGAGCTTTTCAGCTATTTTCTTTATGAGGGCGTCATTGGACCCCTGTTTGACCATGCCCTCGAAATCCACGGTAGACCCGGTGTGGATTTGCTTTCCTAACTTGACAAAATCATAGGTTGGTGCCATTTTTTAGGATTTCACCGAAGAAAACTTAGAGATTGATTTGAAGATAGATAGGGTTTTGAGAGAATTTTTGCCTTTGCTTCTGAGAGAGAGGGAAATGAACAGTTTTGGTAGTGTGTGAGAGAAACGGACGAAAATGGTTTAAGTATAGTTTATGAAAGGGCGTGCGGGTGGTTTTGAAATGTGATCGAAATCAACGGCTTAGATTTTGCACGCCGATTTAGCATTTAATGTCTCGTATTTAATGCGGCAAAGCATTTATATCCAATCATAAGCTTGGTGTGCGGCTTTTGCTGTACACGTCATAATTATGTTGACGTAATCCTTAAAAACATTTTCCAAGAAAAACGATTGCGTTTTTGTCACTTTGTTCATAAATGACTCGGCTTTTACTCTCAAATTTGGTTTAGCTCTTCTTTTCTCATTTCTCTTTGTGACTCAAATTTGTCGGTGACTTGGTATATTGTCTTTTCCGATCTGGTGATTTACTTAGTGATTTGTTAGTTCGACTCTTTTTCCTTTTTGTGTTCCATTTCTTTTCTTTTGATTCTTCCGAGTGTGTCACCTCAATTAACCCTAACTCATGCTTGAGTTCTTCAAATCTTGACTCACATAATGGTTTTGTGAAGATGTTAGCCAATTGTTTATCGGTTGAGATATATTCCAAGATGATGTCCTTCTTTTCTACATGATCTCTTATGAAGTGATATCGACATCAATATGCTTTGTTCTTGAGTGCAACACAGATTTTGAGTGATTGCAATTGCACTTGTGTTATCACACATGATTGGAATTTCTTTTTCCTCAACTTCATAGTCTCTCATTCTTTGTCTCATCCATAGGACTTGGGCACAACAAATGCCCGCAACTATGTATTCAGCTTCGTTTGTAGAGGTTGCTATTGAGTTTTGCTTCTTGCTAAACTAGGAAATCACTTGTTTTCAAAGATTTGGCATGCGCCCGAGGTGCTTTTTTCTGTCAACTCGCATCCAAGAGATAGTCGAGTCCGAATAGCCAATTAGCTTGAATCCACCTTCCTTTGGATACCATAAGCCAACTTCTTGGCTTCCTTTCAAGTATCTCAATATTCTCTTAGCTTCTTTGTCATATGTCCGGAACAACCACTATCCATATACCAGGTTCCTTGGCACTCATTGTTCCTTGAAACTCGCAATCAAGGAAATTAAGTTTTAGGTACCCATACTTGTCCGGGGTCTGAGGGGTTAGAATTGTAAGATGATCCAACCAACTTATAGCCAAATGATTTGACTCTAAGGGGTTGCCATCTATCGATGCCATAATCATAATTAATCTTGGCAAATTGCTTGGGGATTCTAGGTTCATACACTGTCTCTTTTGTCGTATGCTGTGTATAAGTTTTAGCAATCGCCTTCTTTGGGTAATTGTGGTGTCTCGAGTGTAGTGCCTAGGTGCACATGTGTCTTTGATGAAAGCTCTTATACTTTTGGAATGGCCTTTCTTGAGTTCTAGGCCTTTGCCATTTGGGCTTATATTCCATAAGTCTATCGATAGTTCACATCATTCCAATCGGCTTGGCTTGGATATTTTCTACCATTCCCATCATATGTATTTCTTTTATAGATTTTCTGGGGTTTTGGTAGCTCGCTTCTTCTTTACAGAGTATTTTTGTTTGGAGTTTCTTTGAGGAACTTGGTGAATCTTTTCTCGCTTGTCCTTTCAAAGCCGCACTCAATCGGCTCGTTTTCCTTTTCCTTTATAAAAGGCCAGTTTGCTTGTAATTGTGCTTGGAGTGAATGTGTGTGCAACATTTAGAGTTTTGGATTTTTAGACTCTTCATTGCTTGAAGATCCTTTTTCCAAAATTACTCTCGAAGTTTGACATATCACGAGAGGAGTTGAATCCTAAGCTTTGTCTTGTCTCCACATTCTCTTTGACTCATAATAAGATCATCTAATGATTTAGATGCGTGAGGCAATAACATTTTTGAGGTCATTCTCCCTCTTTTCTATGGCAGCAATTTCTGCTATTAACTTAGCATTTTCAGCCTTTAAACTTTCATTCTCATCAGCTATTTGACTTAGAGTACTCGGCTCCTTGGTCAGCTTTGAGTTTTGGCTCTTGAGTAGGCTGTTTTCCTCATTTAATAGTGTGTGTGAGGATTTAATGTGTTCAAAATCTTTCATCATTTTGCCTAATGAATCATAAAGACCAGTGGGTGTTGAAGTGTGTGTGTCATCACTATCACTAGAGTCCGAGTTTGATGAGTTAGAGTGTACCTCATCTTCTTGGTCGAGGTTGATCTTGTTCCTTGGCCATCAAACAGATCGGGCTTCTTCTTCGAGTCACTTGAGTAGTCGCTTCGCTTGCTCTCAATCATTTGTCTCTCTTGACCGGTTTGTTCAAATTAGATCTCTGCAGCCCAACATTGCCTTTTTCTTTTCTTGTCTTCTTTCTTTCTCAAGACCTTTCTTTTCTTCTTCATTCCTGTATTTGTTGACTGCAGGATATAGGCAATCAATGGCGTAGTGACTGGTTGTCTCTGATTCAAAGATAGATATTCAACCTTTTGATCACTCTTTCCATTCTTGGATTTTCAGCCCTTTGATATTGACTTTTTGATGATGTTTCTCTTGGTTGGCCTATCTTTCCTAGATTAGGAGGGAGCCGAGTGTCTTCCGGAAGATTCGCCCTTTCCTCTCTTGTAGTTCTTATTGAAGAACTTGTTGAACCTTTTAACCATCGGGCTATTTCTTCCGGATCAATGACTTCTTTGACCTCGGTTCTCTTCCCATCTTTAACAATTAGAAGCGGTTGTTTTGGGTACAACTGTCTCTTCCTGGTCTTTTCTTCTCGGCTCAAACTCGTAGGCTTTGAGGTCCGAGAATAGTTCATGGTTGGATGTCTTTGATAGGTCCATGGAATGTCTTAGTGCCATGACCTTCATTTCCCATTCATTTGGAAGACTTTTGAGAATCTTCATACACATTTCTTCGTGTATATTCCTTTCCAAGTGCGAGATAGCTCGTTGGTGATTTCGTAAACCGAGCATCTAATTGATCCAGGTTTTCTCCCGAGATCATTTTGAAGTTCTCAAATTTCGACGGCCACCGATAATTTGTTTTCTTTGATTTGCTCACGAGCCTTCACAAATCAATGTTAGCTTGTCCTGCATTTCTTTAGCCGTTTTGCATGATTTGACTTTATTGAACATGGCTTTGTCCAAGGTTTTGTAAAGGATGTCCTTGGCTACATTGTCCAGGTTGTACCTTTTTTCGTCATCATTTGTCCATTCGGTTCTTGGTTTTTCAACCATGGCAGGTCCTGGGAGCAAAGATCCTCTTCACCCTCACCGCAACTCTTCTTCAATTTGTGTTCGCCTTTAAGATTTGGTGGCCCATCCTCTATCACTATCCACATCTCATCATGTAATCTTTGATAGATGAGCTCGCATACGAATTTTCCAATCATCAAATTCTTCAATTGTGAACATAGGGATGCGTGTCAAATTTGCTTCCATGATAATAAATTTTAATGATAAAGAGAGTTTTGAAAGTTTAAGTACTAAAGCAGACTTTGAAAAGTTTGGAGATCTAGTTCAAGAACCGGTGCGGAGGGCTCAATGAACCAACCGCTCCGATACCACTTGTAGGTCCCGAGGGGTGTAAGTGTAAGGTTTAGAAGGGGGGTTGAATAAACCTTACCAAATTTTTGATTTAGTCCTTTTAAAAGTTCAGAGTTGATACTACACAATTTGTGTCCTTGGTGGACAACCAATTTAGTTGATCTGTAGATTTAGTCTTTCAACGGACTCAATCGAGTTGTTGATGGAATAACTCATTTGTTAAGTCTAAATTAACTCAAGCGTGGTTTGTTTTATTGGAAGACTTAACACCCTTAAGTTTGGTTAAGTAGAGATTTAGAGCTTGATTTAGTACTTAGAAATTATCTAATGGATAGCAAATATGTCGTGAGAAATAAAAGATATGATGCAAGAATTAAAGTCTTTGAAATGTAAATGACACAATAAGATTTTTATAGAGGTTCGAAGATGGGGTAATTCTTCTACTCCTCTCTTCTCCAACTCCTGGAGGAATCCACTAGGTATTGATCAAGGTATACAAAGTGGTAAGTCCGGATACAAGTCTTGATCACACGGTGACTTGATCCTTTGGGACTCGATCCGAGACGCCTTGATCACTCGGTTGGCTTCTCGTGACGACTCGGCTTCTTCACAGGGCAGGCATTTGCCTTGCTACTCTGACTCACTTGCTTAAGCTCTTTGGATTTGATCACGAAGCCCTACAAAAGCTCAAGACTTGGTTCGACCTTGAACCTTCCTACAATCCTTCGTGGAATGTAGACCCCTTGATTTTTCAGTATTTTCCTCTTCAACCGATTGAAGTTATCTTTCCTTCACGGTGAGTGTTGGATTGATGTTCTTCGTAGTGTAGGCTTGAGGATTGAGAATATTTCGGGTTTCTGACTCTAATAATTGCTTGAACGTTTTTGGTTCGGTCTCTCATTTTTCTCTCGAGTGATTCCTCGGCCTTTTATAGTGATCTTTCAAAAATCTGCCCGTTGAAGAGATAGGCTTATTTTTGAAAGTCACTTGTGGTCGTTGGCTTGTCTTGTTGCGATCCTTGGAATTGCCATTTCCTCGTTTGAATTGTTCTTCACCTTTTCGAGTTCGACACGGTGTAGTGCTTCCCATTGGTTTATTCCTTTTGCACGCTTTCGGGATCGAGCACTTCGAGAAAGGTAGTATGGAGATATTACTTGTTTAGGTAATTCTCTTGATTTCGGCAACGGATCTTTTTCGATTATCTCGACTTGATCGCATTTCCTTGCTTTCCCCAGGTGACTTAGAGTCGCCTTCCAATCATGGATGACTCTTGTCACTTCACTTGAGACTTGGCTTTTCTTGAGTTGACTTGATCGATACTCCACTCGGCTACATCTCACCGCTTCTTGATAGAGTTCCGTCTACTCTTCTTTTCCATACTTATTTGTCTTGCAATGTGAGTCTTCCTTCTAGTCTCCGGTTGTCCTCTTGCATGTTTGGGCGTGGCCGACTTAACTCGACCTTGACCAAATTTCTATTTATTACAATGCATTTTACTACACAAAGTGGGGTGCCAACTTCCTATTCTAAGTTTTACATGGCATTCATCAAAATCTAAACAATAAATTTCCTAACACAAGAATCTCCATCATACACCTATAAATAGAAGTTCTCTTCATAATTCATAGACACACAAAATCCTAGAGAAGAAGTTTAAGCAAAAAGTGAAATTCTATCAACTCTAGAAGTCCAATCCAAGGAGGTCCACGATGTTCAAGACGAAATTTAAGGCGTTCATCATGGATTCGACTCAAAGATATCGTTTAATTTGGGATTAAGCTGTCAAGACTTTGAATTAATGTTATTGGAAATCAAATTCAAGCTCAAGGGAGATCAAGTCAACGAATTTACCTTCTAAAATCCAAATATATATTATTGGGGAGAAGAATCAGATAAATTTTAGGAATTTTAACTCAGAATTTTCATTTGATTCAAATGAATTCATTTTGTACAATTTTTCTTGTTTGTTAATTTTTACAGACATGAAATTTGTGTTACAGAGTTATTTTTTATTTATAAAAATAAAGTAAAAACTAAGATCAATTCACTGTTTCGTTTAGGAACATGTGGTAGACGAACCTCAGTTGACTGGAGGTGCTGGTTCTTTATACTGGGATTGGAGTCTCGAAATTTGGTTTGGATTTTTGTTGAGTTGGTTTTAGGCAAACGAATTGACTATTCTAAGTTTGATATTTGGGTGTTTTTTGGAGTAAATCGAGTCAAATTTATTATTTTTCATAGTGTTAGATAGTAGTGTCGAGTTTCTACATGTTTTGATCTATCAAAGAACAACAGTAACTAAGTTTTGAAGTTTGAAATCACGACACTGGGATTAATGTCGCGGTATTGTGCTACGGAGCAGTGGCATTGCGACACTGGATATTCCATATCGGGTGTGCCCAAGGTCTAAAAGTGGCCAGTGTGCAACATTCCAATTCTTGTCGCGACACTGTACTTCCATGTTGCAATGCACAAGAAGGAAAAACATGGCAGATTGCAATTTCGAGTTTCATGTCGCGACACAACAATTTCATGTCGCGATGCCGCTTGCGAGGATTTTTGAAAGGATTCCAACTTCCAAATTGGACTTTTTAAGTGCAAAAGTATAAATAGACAAGTTAGGCAATTATGGGACTGAAGGAGACACCATTCAAACACCTTGAAAGACACCATTCAAACACCTTGAAAGACACATGGAGGAGGTGAGAAACAAAGAAGAAAAGTTCAAGATGAGAATTCAAGACATATCCCATCTCAGTACAAAGAGAATATTTTCCTTATTTTTTATCAATTCTTTCTTCTTTTTTTTGCCTATTTTTGAGTGTTAAAGTAATTAAATATTAAATGACTCATTCTCTAAAAGTTTAAGCTTTTGGATGTGGTGGTCATTTAATATGGTATTACATCCAGGCCAAACAAGAGGCCATGAGTTCAAATCTTCCCACGATCCATAAAAATGTTCCACATGCTGATGACGCTTAGAAAAAAGGTAGTCAACAATATCGATCACAAACTGATGTCGCTTAGAAAAAAGCTAGCAAATCGCCAGCTAACAACATCAGTTGAAAAACGATGTCTTTTTGATATAACAATATCGTTTTTTATATGCTTAAAACCGATGTTTAATACCATATATTTAACATCACCAATTACGACATTAGTTGATTTTCACAGACATGAGCGTTTTTCTTGTAGTGCGTATTAGAGTAGTTAAATATTAAATGACCAATCTCTCTAAAAGCTTAAACTTTTGGATTATGTAGTTATTCAATATTGAGACGTATCAAAATCTACCTAGAGGTTGATGAACTAAATTCCAGTTTCTAGAGGTTGGTATAACCGAAGTTCATTAATCGAAGTTGGTTCCTATGATTTGAGATTTTTGATTTATCAATTTTATTCAATTTATTATGCTATTTGATTTGGTTACATCTGAATTACTTGATCAATAATTCAGATTGTTTGGTGTATTAAATTCAATACTCGAGAAAGAAAATTGAATACATGACCTTAAGATAGTACAATTTAGGAATTCATAGAGTCGAGAGGCTTATAAATCCATCTAAGTTTTTTTGATAGAAATCGTTAAACTTGATAAATATTTTTATAGAGATATCGAATCTTGACTAAAACCAATAATCATTTGGCACTCAAAGAAGGACTTGATTACTTTAGTAATTCTAGGCTTATAAACTGCTAGCTTGCGATTCATAAATTGGATTGATAACATAGTTGAAAACTAGACGAATCAAACCTATAGAGTTCATATCCAGTAAATGTTGACCAAATATCTGAGTGATTTCATTAGTTTAATTTTAGGATTTTGTTTTGTTCAATTCATTTGCAAACTTTACTTGATTCATCTATATAAAATTAAGCTTCTAATTGCAATATTTAGTGTGTGATAAGGATATTCTCTCATTGCATGTTTATCCTTATCTCTTTATTTATATCCGATAGGATTAGAGGTTATCTTAATCTCACATACCTCACTTAGTGGACTCTATCTCTTGCAAATCTCTATACATACACAGATGTACACAGTGAAAATACATATGAAATATTTCATTCTTTCATGGTATCAATGTTTACTGACTAACCATCTACGTATGTTTTTTTTTTCACTCACGGTTCCATGGGATCACCCTTTTTTCCTTGCATCATATAATGCACGGACTTTTGTCACTGTTTCCATCGACTACTCCAATTATCTTACCTGGAAACTAATGACCAATTTCCTTACATTTAACAACTTATTAGTCTATGTTGATGGCACCATACTGTGTTCCTCACCATCACCTGCTTCCTCCGTCAACAATGTGTCACCATTTATACTTGTGCAGTCCATCACCTCCAATAACACTCCTTCCATTGCCATACCAACATCCCCCATCACGTCTCTCACAGTTGCTGAATGGACATGCTATGACCATTTCGTCATGGCTTGCATTACCTCCACTTTGTCTGAAACTCTTGTTCACCAAGCCGACGCCTACACCACTACTCGTGACCTCTGGTTTACTGTTCAACAAACTTTTCTTCAACAATATCTAGCTCGCCAATCACTTCTACGTGCTTAACTTTCACACTATCAAAAATAGGTTTTTATCTGTCCTTGAATATTTTCAACAACTATCAACTCTCTCTCCTGCTTTAGCCGCTGTTGGAGAAATCATCTTTGACTATGATCTTGTGATTCACGCACTTGATGGCCTTTCCCGCGAATATCGTGATTTTATCTCCTCCATCAAAAATCTCTCTCGTGCACCTATTTTTTCCCAACTTTGTGCCACGTTATTAACCTACGAACAACGACCTTTGCTTCATAATGATCCACCCTCATTGACTGACATATTTTCTAGACTGCTCTCAGAACTCAGTTCTCTAATGCTTGTGCCAATCCAATGGTTCTTTCCCATCATATTCTCATACAAACACTTATAATGTTTACTCTTCTGGCTCTTCCCATTGCCCTAGTATTTATGACAAATCCTATACCAACACAAATGAAACCAAATGCTAAATATGTGCTAAATTTGGTCACTCAGTAGCGCGTTGTAAGTGTCGTTATGCTAATACTGTAATAATGGTCATCACTCCAATTTTGCACACACCAACTTCTCAACTCCTCATTTGTTTTCACCAACAGATCCATCCACATTCAATGTTTTTTCGCCATATGTACCATTCTCATACGACCTATCCACAGTTGATACATGACTCCCTGATTCCGGTGCCTCATCCCAATATAGCTCTCATTAACATGGCAATGACAGGTCGTTGTTGGTGATGGTAAGTTGTTGAACATTGCCAATGTGGTACCTTGTCAAAAATTCATATATCTAGGCACATCATTTTCGATGAGTCCCATTTTTGTTTTCACAGTGCATTTAGATCTCCGCCACCACAAAATCATTTTCATTCACATGTTCATTTGGCTCCTCCCTCTAGTCCACCTCTACCCGTTGTCCATTTACCATTACCATTTGTCCTCACGCCTCACCATGCTCCCTCTCCATAGTCTTTCTTATCTATTCCCACCTCCATCCTTGTCATCCCATCGCCAATATTCTCAGCCTCAGTTCCTGCTCACTCTTCGTTTCCACCAGTGCCCACATCGCCAATTCCCATTCCACTTTATCTCCATCATCCAGTCAATTTTCACATCCGTCCCCAAATTCTGAGCCATCTCTCACCTCTTCTGCTACACTTTCCTCCACTGTCATGTCGGAGTATGTTACATATCATACTACTCACATCTTTCCTTCTCTCCCTCTCACTGATATTGAACCAACATACTACACTCAGACTTCCAAGTCTGTTCATGGGAAGAATACAATGGACACGGGGTATACAACTATAATCCACAATGGTAAATGTCCCTTAGTTCCAAAATGGAACCACGCCAATGTGATTGGGTGTAAGTGGATTTCTTGAATTAAGCGTAAACCTGATGGGTCAATTATTAGGAAAATTATTTGTACATATTTTAATGATACATAGAAAACTAGTATTAGAAAGTTGGCACCCCAAAATATTATAATTTATATTTTTGTAATAAATTGGATATAAGCTTTTTGAAACAACTATGTCAAAGTGCAGATGAATCTCAAAAGTCATGCTGAAGAAGATTAGAAGACTTTCAGTCGGGTTATAAAATTTTCAAAAGAGTTTCACCTAAGTCGAAGCAGTTCGAAAAACTCTACAAAAAATAGAAGATTTTCAGATGAGTCCAAGACATAAGACTCATAGAAGACTTGACATCAGAAGTCTATCAAAGATCAGTCAAATGGGGTAAAACAACTGCATATCTCAAGTCAACTGAGCCTATATCTGTTACACTGAGATCAAGGAAGATAGTCATTAGATGAAATCAAAAGTACGATGTTTGACCAAGAAGAGATGAACATTTAATGAAGACCAAATGAATGTGGCCAATGAGAAGCACCTACATTACTGCTAATTTCAGGATGCTGCAGAAATCAGAAAAGTAGCGTGAAAGGTCAACATCAAGCTGCAAGATAGGATATGCGAACTGTCCAACAATGTGATTTGAAATTTATCTATCTCTTCCATAAGCAAAATTCAAATCACACGTATAAATGCTGAGGAAACTTTCAAAGAGAAGACACGAGAGACACAAGATACAACACAGAGAATTGAAAATTCAAAGCAAGCAAAAATTCTCTCTTGAGAAAAAAGTTCATTCCTCAAGATACACTCAGACACCTGCATCAGGAACCAAATATGAAAGAGTAAGGCTGTTTATTCAGTTGAATAGGAACAAGTTTTAAAAAGAATAAAAATCAGTGTTCACATTTTCTTGTAGTGAAGGATCTATGGTGAGGTTCTGAGGAACCATGAACGAGGGAAGATGGTTGTGTGATCAAATCTTACAGAGTTCGTTGAACAAGTAGCAAGAGAGCTGTTTGACCAACTCTTGTGAAAGAACTGTAGTCTAGGCAGTAGGCTAGTGTGACCAGAGCTGCTTAGATTGTTTTATACTTAGTGTTGAGATGCCATCTCCATACTTCATGGATTCCTCATGGTGTAGGAGAAGAGTGGATTAGAGGGATTACCCCACCCTTGAAGCACTATAAAAATTATGTCTCATTTGTAGGTCCCAAGGGGTGATAAGTAAAGTCTAGAAGGGGGAGGGATTGAATAAAATTTACCAAACTTTTGATTTTAGTCCTTTTTAAATTCAAAGTAGACTCAAGTCAGCTGGGTCCTTGGTGGATAGCTTAGGTTACTTACACAACAGAGTTAGCCACTCAATAGACTCGACTGAGCTGTTGATAGTATAAATCAGCTGATTCAGTACTCTTTAAATACTCAGTAGACTTGTTTTTACAGTGGAAGACTTTCACCCTAAGTTTGAAATATGGTTTTCAACACTTGTTCTAAGCTTAGTTATTATCAGTTGACTTAGAAAATTAACAAACAACAACAATAAAGTGCAAGAATTAAAGTGTGCTGAATGTAAATGACATAAACAATTTTATAGTGGTTCGAGGATGGGGTAATTCCTCTAATCCACTCTTCTCCAAACCCTGGAGGAATCCACTAATGTAACTGTAATTTTGTTACAAATGGTGATAGTCCAAGCTTGGCCTTGATCACACAGCTGGCTCAGCTTCAGGGACTCAGCTTCTTCACAGAACGGTTTTCTTGCTACTTCAGCTCCTTCAAACTCTTAGATTTTTTCACACAACCCTCTAACGAGTCTAAAGCCTTTGGTTCGATCTGGAACCTTAATACACCTAGAGTGCAGACCCCTTGTTCTTTAAACAAGTTTTTCCTCTTCAACAAATTGAAGTTGTCTTTCCTTCACTGAATGTGTTGGATCGATTTCCTTCGAGTTTAGGCTTGAGGATATGATTTGAATGCTTGAGAGAGCTTATGCTTTGATTGCTTGATTTCTTTTGTGTCTCAGATTTTGCATAAGTCTTGGTTGGTCATTACCTTTTCTCAAATGAATCCTCAACTTTTTATAGTGGCAGTTCGAAAATGTATCCATTGAAGAGATAGATGCATTTTCAAACTCCACTTCTTGGTCGTTGGCTTGTCTTGTCTTGCAGCTTTGATGTAGATTGTACCTTGAATTAAATGCTCTGCAACCTTTCCTTAAACTCTGCAGGTTTTCAGGTACATCTCATTGGCTCCTTGCTTTTTGCACTCTTTCAGCAAAACAACTTTAAGGTAGGTAGTCTGGCACACGCCTATTTTCAGCAAACAATTGACTTTGCTTGACAATGGATCTCTTCAGCTTTCTTTGATTCATTGTACTGCATAACCCATTTGACAATCAACTCCACTTATCTTGGAATGAATTTCCTGTCAGTCTGCTGACTGAGACATTTTTTCCATCACTTGATTGATAATTGACTTCACTTCACTCAGCCGATTCTTCTCTTCAATCTTCAGTCGAGTCCTGCATTCTTTAACTTGGCTGCCCTATCTATTACTAGTTGATTTACAATAAAATTCGGGTGCCAATTTCCTAATCTAAGTTTTACATGGTATCATCAAAATCTAATACATAAATTTCCCAACAATTTCCCCCTTTTTGATGATGCCAAAACTTAAATAAAACTTAGCAAAGTAAATAGTGCATAACAAAGAATGAATGTATGAATATGTCATTTTATTGAACATATCATTCTTGCACTATACAACTCTTTACAATGTATCATAAAAAGAGTATACAAAGTACTTACAAATGTATATGTATTTACATTGAAGTAAAAAATACAACATGTAGGGGTTTACAACAGTCTTCAACGCCTCTGCTGCTTCGTTATTCTCTCAGCTTCATCTTCAGCTCTTTTTCTTTTCTTTTCATCTTTTTCCCTCTTCTTCTTCTGATAGCCTCTTTTCGCAGCTGGGTCTTCTCTTCTTTGCCTTTCTTCCCACTCGCGATCTAGCCTTTTATTTTCTTCTTCTTTCCTCCTTCTCATCTCCTCATTCCTCTTGGTCACTTCTCTATTTTCAAGTTCGTTCAGCCCAGCCCAGTACAACATGTCTTTCTTCTAGGGATTAGTGTATGTGATATTCTAGGCCTTGCTGGTGGAGTGCCTCTGCCTCTTCCACCACTTCTTCCCCTTCCTCGTCCATAGTCAGCTCCTCCTCTGGGAGTGTATTGTACATGTTGAGCCCTTGATATTTGCTGACTACTTCCCAGAGTCTGCTGCTTCTTGGCTGTTTGACATAATGTTAGTCCAAGTGGCTACGATAATCTAGAGGGGGGGTGAATAGATTATGCCGATTTTTTGCAAATCGCCTTCTTTTTTGAATGAACAAGTAAATGACAAGAATGTAAATGCGGAAATTAAAAAACACTCGTCGATTTATAGAGGTTCAACCCACCTAGGGCCTAATCCTCTACCACCCCAGTATCTCCGGGATGGATTTCAAAAAGAAAAAAAGATTATATTAATTACCACAATTAATACAACACCACCTTTGAAGATTACCACAATCTTCTTACAACACCTTCAAGGAGATTACCACAATCTTCCTTCAACACCTATGAAGAGTACCACACTCTTCAACACCTAAGATCACCCAAGTGTGTTCTTACCACAAGAACACTAACAAGGATATCTTGTTTTGGATGATAGAAAAATTCAAGATTACAACTCAATAAATGAAGTATACAAACTTTGAGTGCAAGTGTAATCAAGAATGAAAAACATAGACCTCAAGATTGTGCAAGTGCAAGAACTAGGCTATTACAACAAGAGTGTAAAAATGAAAGCTTGGAGAATTTGCAGATTTCTTGTTGTGTGTTTGCTTGTATGTGTTGTGTCTTGTGTCTTCAAATCATCCTCTATTTATAGGAGAGTCTTCATAGACATAGGCTCCTCCTTCTTCACTTTTGTCTACAAAAAGAAGATCACAAGATGTAGAAATATTGTACAAAAATCAAAAGCAAATCTTGCTGATATGGAGTTCAAACGGCACAATTTTTGCTGTCAAAAAATACACAGGGCGACCGGTTGCCCTATAGAAAATTTTGAACGTTGGAAATAATTTAGTGCGATCCAGGTACAGGTTGGAGGGGGGTCCGACCGGTCAGCCCTTCCCTTGACCGGTCGCCCTCCCTCATTTTTCATGTCCAGTATGTTCTATTTCATTTTGTGCGTTCTCCAGGTACCGGTCTATCTCCAACTTGAAATGTTGTCCGATTTTTTATCAAAAATAAACTTCAAAAAATACTCCGAAAAATTAGTAAAAATATTTTAAACCAATCGGGAGTATTTGGACAACATAAGAAATATCGTTTTGATGTAAAAACGCATTACAAAATCATCAAAAGTGTTGTCCAATATTTTAGTCGAAAATAAACTTGAATAAATACTCCTGAGAATTAGCAGAAACATTTTAAATCAATTGGGAGTATTTGGACAACATTTATAAACATTGTTTTGGTATAAAAACTCATTTAAACAAAATCATCAAAATCTTGATAAAAAAATTTATCTAACAAACTCCCATTTTTTGATGATTACAAACCAAAACAATTTTAGGAAGTCGATTTTAAAACAAAACATATTTTTCGGTCTAAAACATCAATCCATTACAAGCAAGATTTATTACAAGTGAGACACACAAGGATAGGAGCAAAGACTTTTCAAAACATTTTTGCACAAGCTCCCCCTATCAATATGCATATCAAGAACAAGTATAAAAGCAACCAACTAAAATCTAAAAGCTTAGCTTTTACAAAACAAGATTGAATTATTTGAGCATAGAAGCTCCCCCTGTCACAAAACATCATTAGTCAAGCATAAAAGTCCACAATACATCAAATGGACTAAGTAATATTCACAGCTTTTGGCTTTTGAGAGCCCTAGCTTATAGCTTTTCTTGCGAGATTATTTTCGCTTCTTTGAGCATATAAGTGTTTTTCTTGTTTCTCCCACTTTGGAATCATCAAAAAGAGTGTTAGCACGATAAAAACATCATACAATTATATCAAAGTGCGCAATTTTATCGATTTATCGAGCGTTTTGAAAATTGAAGCTTAAATTCCAAATAAAAAGGGAAAAATTGATCATTTGATTTGCAAAAGCTCATTTGATTGATAAAACGTGATCTCAATAAATATATAAGGTATTTGAAAGCAAATAAGTCATGTAAATGTTGAAATTTTCTTTAAGACAATTTATCGAACACGTTGTGGGCGTTAAAAATGGAAGAAGTTGTATAAGACCCTTGTAAATGTAATCAAACCAAAATTTTCAACACCAAATCAATTCAAACAACATTCATACAATAATAATTAACGAGCTCATCACAATCATATGAAACTAGCATTAAGAATATTTCAAATAAGGCAAAAACTCAAGAGTTCAACCCAATTGAGCTAAGGGAGTAGAATTCTTACCATTTAATCGGCAAAGATGAGCAATGATGATGATAAACGAGCCTAATGAAGTCCAAAATATAAAATGTATGCAAGAAAACAAATTTGAAGTGAAATTCATGTGCAATTTGTGAAGGGAACGAAAAATGGATAAAATGAGCCAAAATGGCTAAGTGTTAGAACAGAGACGATTTAAACCAAAATTAGGCGATGGGCGACCGGTCGGAGGTAGGGCGACCAGTCGAAGGTATGGCCGACCGGTCGGCCTTACCTTAGTCAGCCCACTGTTTCATTCTGTTTTTCAAAATTCAAAGTTTGAACCAAAAATCCGATTTTTCGCCCCTAAGTTTTAAAAACGTGCAAAATGCAAACATAAACCTTATTCAATATGCATTATGCCTAACCGAGCTCGTATAGACGCAAAAGTCTCGGAAGATAGCAGTTCTGTAAAAATGTCCGCCAATTGATCTCGAGATGGTACGAAAGATATCTCAATTTTTCGTTTAGAAACACAATCCCTTAGAAAATGATGTCGAATCTCAATATGTTTAGTACGGTTATGATGAACCGGGTTATGAGCAATATTTATAGCGGATATATTATCACAAAAGATAGGAACATTTTCAAAACAACATTTGTAATTTGCTAAGGTTTGTTTCATCCAAAGAAGTTGAGTACAACAAAAAGCCGCGGAAATATATTCGGCTTCGGCCGTTGAAAGTGAAATGCAATTTTGTTTCTTTGAAAACCAAGAAACTAGGCAATCGCCCAAAAATTGACATGATCCGGAAGTACTTTTACGATCATCTATATTTCCCGCATAATCCGAATCACTATAACCTTTAAGAGAAAAATTTTCATTCTTTGGATAAAATAAACCATATTGAATAGTGCCTTTCAAATATCGAAAAATTCTTTTAACGACACTCATATGAGATTCTTTGGGATTGCTTTGAAAACGAGCACATAGGCATACGACATGAAGAATATCCAGTCTACTTGCGGTTAAATAAAGTAAACTATCAATCATACCTCGATACTTCGATTCATCAACCGGCTTGCCTTTTTCATCTTTGTCAATCTTGACGTTTGTTGCCATTGGGGTAGAGACGGTTCTTCCTTCTTCAATGCCGAACTTCTTCAAAAGCTCTTTTGTATATTTTGATTGTGAAATATAAATTTCTTCTTGGCATTACTTAATTTGAAGTCCATGGAAGAAGTTGAGCTCCCCCATCATGCTCATTTCAAATTCACCTTGCATTAACTTAGAAAATTTCTTGCACAAGGATTCATTAGTAGCACCAAAAATAATATCATCAACATAAATTTGCACTAATAAGCAATCTTGCCCTTTTTCAAAAACAAAGAGAGTAGTATCAACTTTACCTCTTATAAAACCATTTTGCAAAAGAAAAGAGCTAAGTCTATCGTACCATGCACGGGGTGCTTGTTTCAAACCATACAAGGTCTTTTTAAGTTTATAAACATCATTGGGCCTAGAAAAATTTTCAAACCCCGGAGGTTGTTTTACATAGACTTCTTCTTGAATAAGACCATTTAAAAATGCGGATTTTACATCCATTTGGTAAAGCTTGGAATTTTTAAAACAAGAATAGGCAAGTAAAATACGAATAGCTTCTAAACGTGCTACGGGTGTAATTGTTTCATCATAATGAATACCTTCTTCTTGACAATGACCTTGAGCTACTAACCTTGCTTTGTTTCGAATAATATTGCCTTGGTCATCGAGCTTGTTCCGAAATACCCATTTTGTATCAATAATGGTTTGAGATGGGGGACAAGATACTAATTCCCATACATCATTCCTTTCAAATTGATTCAACTCCTCTTGCATTTCTAAAAACCAATCCTCATCTTCAATAGCTTCCTTAGCATTTTTAGGCTCTTTTTGAGATATAAGAGCTTTCTCGACAAATTTTCCTCGAGTCATTACTTTATCAAGGGGATCACCAATAATAAGATCTTTTGGGTGATCTCCCTTAAATTTCAATGCTACGGGAAGATCTGAAGTATCACCTTTGTCTTCTTGAGGAACATTTGAGCTTGAAGATTGATCATTTTGAGCATTATCTTGAACAATAGGTTCAATAACATCCTCTTCATCACTATCATCATTGGGTATCCTTTCAACACCCGAAGCTTCATTGAATTTGACATGGATGGATTCTTCAACAACCCCACTAGTCTTATTGTAAACCCGATATGCTTTGCTCTTGGTTGAATACCCCATAAATATTCCTTCATCGGCCTTAGGATCAAGTTTGTCCAATTGATCCTTAGTATTCAAAATAAAACACTTACATCCAAATATTTTGAAATAACTAATATTTAGAGTTCTTCCTTTCCAAAGGTCATATGGAGTTTTATTCATTTTAGGACGAATATAAACTTGATTAATGACATAGCAAGTGGTACTTACAACTTTGGCCCAAAAATATTTTGGAAGTGAAAATTCATTGAGCATGGACCGACTCATTTCTTGAAGTGTCCGATTCTTTCTTTCGGCTACTCTATTTTGTTGAGGTGTCCTTGGAACCGAAAAATTGTGACTATATCCCTTGGTTTCACAAAAGACTCTAAATTCTCCATCAAATTCTCCACCTCGATCACTTCGAATAGACTTAATAGTATCTTCCTTTTCATTCTCAATAAGTCTACACAACTTAACAAACTCATTGACAACATCACTTTTATTTGTAAGAAATAGAGCCCAAGTATATCTAGAAAAATCATCAACTATAACAAAAGTGTAATGTTTTCCACTTAGACTTGCCGTACCAATATCCCCATACAAATCTAAATGAAGAAGTTGTAGAGGCTTGGTTGTGAAAATTTCATTTTTGGGCTTAAAACTACTCTTAACTAATTTGTTCTTTTGACAAGTGTCACATGAGCCAAGATTTTCAAATTCAATTTGGGTAGTCCTTTTACATGTTGGTTTTTGTAAATAGTTTGCAAATTTTTATATCCAACATGTCCAAGTCGCCTATGCCATAAACTAGTTAAATCATTATTGGCGACAAGACAAGAAACATTTTGACTAACCAAATCACTTGTACAAATTTTGTAAAGATTGCCTTTTCTACTAGCTTTACAAATAATTTTACCATTTTTAAGAACAAGGCATTTTTCTTTATTAAAAACAACATCATAATTAGAATCACAAAGTTGGCTTAAACTTATCAAATTAAACTTTAGCCCATCAACTAATAAAACATTACTAAGAGAGAAAGAAGAGTTACCAATGTCTCCATTGCCAATGATTTTTCCTTTGCCATTGCCGAACATGACCATACCCTCTTCTTTGAGCTTGATATTGGTAAAAAGTTCTCTCCTTCCGGTCATATGGCGTGAACACCCGCTGTCCACGAGCCATTTTGAATCCTCCATGGTTGTTATAGCCCCTATGACCTACAAAAGAATTATTTTTAGGTACCCTATAGTTTTGGGGTCCATGGGGGTTAGCCTTGAGACCTTTGGGTCTCCAAGCAAAGCTAAAATTATTTTTCAATTTACAATGACTAACATAGTGACCAACTTTACCACAATAAAAACAAATAAGATCATGGGCACTACTAGCACGTATAAAAGTCGGACCTTGGTCTTTTTTCTTTGAGAGAGGTTGAAAAGGTTTATAGCCAAGTCCTAATTTAGAATGCTCACCTCTTTGTGCATCTAAAATTTTTGTAACCTTATCCGTACTTAAATTAAAACGATGCACATCCTTTTTCAAACATACAAGATCATTTGTGAGCATTTGTTTTTCGGTTTCAAGAGTATGGACTTTAGTAAGAGTAATAACATGAGCTTTATCAAGAGATTCATAAGAAGTAAACAATTTATCCTTTTCTAGTTTAAGCTCTTTATGCTCTTTTCTTAAAGTCTTGTATTTAACAATCAAATTTTGAAACTCATTTTGTAATTCATCAAAATCACATTGTAATTCATCAACTAAGGAAGAGGATGAAGCATTAGAGCGTACCTCGTTGTTTTCGTCGTCTATGGCCATAAGACCATGTTCGAATTCTCCTTCTTCGTCGGTTGTTTCAAGTAGCTCATCCCAAGTTTTGACTTCCGCATTTAGAGCCTTCTTTTTCGGAAAAGGCTTTTTCTTCTTTTGTTCCTCCTCATCAAGTTTTGGACAATCGGCTATGAAGTGCCCAGATTTTCCGCATTTAAAACACGAGTTGTCTCTCGGTTTTCTCACCTTATTTTTATTCACAAATTTTGCAAATTTACGAACAAGTGCGGCCGTCTCCTCATCATCCTTATCAATATCATAGTATGCATTATTAGAAGAAGATGCAAGACCTTTAGGAATAGTTTGCATACCCGATTGATTGATGGATGGTTTGGAATTTTTCCTCTCCTTGAGATAGACTTCGTAGATGAGGAGGTTCCCGATGAGCTCATCGAATTTGAGTGTCTCTAGATTTTGTGCTTCCGTGATAGCCGTCACCTTTTCGGACCATGAGCCGGGAAGGGCGTTTAACACCTTGGTCACCTTGTCTTCTTCGGAGATGACCTTTCCAAGAGCCACAAGAGGATTGACAATGTTGTCAAGCCTTTCCACCATTTTTGATATGCTTTCACCATCATGCATATTAAAATTTTCAAAGTCTTTCACAAGTATTGTTTTTCTTGCTTGCTTCACTTTCTTTGTGCCCTCATATATGGTTTCTAAGTTTTCCCAAACTTCATGTGCCGACCTTATGCCTCTTATATGATTATACTCGGTGGCGGTAAGAGAGCAATGTAAAATATTTAAGGCCTTACTGTTTAGAGAGAAAGCCTTCTTGTCATTTTCATCGAACTCCTTGAACGGTTTGGGAGTCGTGGTGCCATCCTCCAATTTTTTTTGGTTGAGCAACTCCTTCAATAACCACATTCCAAATATCAAATCTGCACCCTTGTAGAAAGCACTCCATACGGTCTTTCCAAAATGCGTAGTTGTTGGCGTCGAATAGTGGTGGCTTTTTAGTGGAGGCGCCGGTGGTGAGATAAGCTTCATTCGTAGCCATGTATCTTTCCTCTTTACTCGGAACGAGCTAGCCAAAGAGTTTGGCTCTGATACCACTTGTTAGTCCAAGTGGCTACGATAATCTAGAGGGGGGTGAATAGATTATGTCGATTTTTCGCAAATCGCCCTCTTTTTCAAATGAACAAGTAAATGACAAGAATGTAAATGCGGAAATTAAACGACACTCGTCGATTTATAGAGGTTCAACCCACCTAGGTCCTAATCCTCTACCACCCCAGTATCTCCGGGATGGATTTCAAAAAGAAAAAAGATTTTATTAATTACCACAATTAATACAACACCACCTTTGAAGATTACCACAATCTTCTTACAACACCTTCAAGGAGATTACCACAATCTTCCTTCAACACCTATGAAGAGTACCACACTCTTCAACACCTAAGATCACCCAAGTGTGTTCTTACCACAAGAACACTAACAAGGATATCTTGTTTTAGATGATAGAAAAATTCAAGATTACAGCTCAATAAATGAAGTATACAAACTTTGAGTGCAAGTGTAATCAAGAATGAAAAGCCTAGACCTCAAGATTGTGTAAGTGCAAGAACTAGGCTATTACAATAAGAGTGTAAAAATGAAAGCTTGGAGAATTTGCAGATTTCTTGTTGTGTGTTTGCTTGTATATGTTGTGTCTTGTGTCTTCAAATCATTCTCTATTTATAGGAGAGTCTTCATAGACATAGGCTCCTCATTCTTCACTTTTGTCTACAAAAAGAGGATCACAAGATGTAGAAATATTGTACAAAAATCAAAAGCAAATCTTGCTGATATGGAGTTCAAACGGCACAATTTTTGCTGTCTAAAAATACACAGGGCGACCGGTTGCCCTATAGAAAATTTTGAACGTTGGAAAGAATTTAGTGCGATCCAGGTATAGGTTGGAGGGGGGTCCGACCGGTCGGAGGGGGGTCCGACCGGTCGCCCTCCCTCATTTTTCATGTCCAGTACGTTCTGTTTCATTTTGTGCGTTCTCCAGGTACCGGTCGACCGTTTGCTCGACCGGTCGGCCTCCAACTTGAAATATTGTCCGATTTTTATCAAAAATAAACTTAAAATAATACTCTGAAAAATTAGTAAAAATATTTTAAACCAATCGGGAGTATTTGGACAACATAAGAAATATCGTTTTGATGTAAAAACGCATTAACACAAAATCATCAAAAGTGTTGTCAAATATTTTAGTTGAAAATAAACTTGAATAAATACTCCGGAGAATTAACAGAAACATTTTAAATCAATTGGGAGTATTTGGACAACATTTATAAACATTGTTTGGTATAAAAACTCATTTAAACAAAATAATCAAAATCTTGATAAAAACATTTATCTAACACATAATTCCAACCCCTTTTCCCAGTACAAGTCCCACGCCTCCTTCAGAGTCATTTCCTTGAAAAATCCTTCAAATTTAGGCGTCTGGAATTCCTCTAATGATCTTGGCTCAGATCCTGCATCAGAAGCATGAGCAAACTCTTTAGGGAGCTTCACTACTGGAGGGTCTTTGAGTAACCCTGCTAGGGGACCGTCAAACTTAGTTTTTAACCCTTCTGTGCGACCATGCTGCCTTTCATATACTTTGGCAAAGTCAGCTTCAATAGCTTCTCGAGTTTTCTTGAAAGCTAACTCAGCTTTCTCTTCCGCTGATAGACCTTGCGGCAGCTGACTAAGGAGTGAGCTGGTGGATGAGCCAAGTGGGGATTTTTCAAGCATAATTTTTAGATTGGGATTCTTAAGGGATCCTTCCCCCTTAATATCACTTATTTCCCCCTTACTTGCTTCTCCTTTGGTTAATCCTTCATTTTCGGTTTAAAGCCAAGTGGGGATTTTTCAAGCATAATTTTCAGAGGGGGCTTTTTAAGGGATCATTCCCCCTTAATATCACTTCCTTCCCTCTTACTTGCTTCGCCTTTGATTAATCCTTTATTTTCCCCCTTTTTGGCATCATCACCAGGGAGAGATTTCTGAGAAGTTTGACCCAGGATAAGATTCAGTTTTTCGTGAGTTGCGGAGTGAGCTGAACAATATTCCGATCGTAGAGCCTTTATTTTAGCAGCCATAATCTTCATTTCTGCATTCATAACCATCATCTCAGTTCGCATATTGGCTTCGGACTTTCGAAGGTGTAGGTCCCAAAGGGTGTGATGTAAGGTTTAGAAGGGGGGGTTGAATAAACCTTACAACTTTTCGATTTAGTCCTTTAAAATGTTCAGAGTTAATACTTCACAGCTGAGTCCTTGATGGACAACTAAGTTAGTTAATCGCAGAGTTAGCCACTCAAAGACTTGATCGAATTTGTTGATAGAATAGCTATTTGTTTTGACTAAAACTTAACTTGACTGTGATATGTTTTCAGCGGAAGATTTAACACCCTTGAATTTTGGTTTAAGTTGTTTTAATACTTGATTATAGCACTTTGTTAATTATTAGATGGACAACAAATTTATCAGCATATATCAAAATAATGTGCAGTAATTAAAGTGCTGAAATGTAAATGACGCAATAAATTTTTATAGAGGTTCGAAGATGGGGTAATTCTTCTACTCCTCTCTTCTCCAACTCCTGGAGGAATCCACTAAGTATTGATCAATATACAAAGTGGTTATCACCCGATGCAAGTCTTGATCACACAGTGACTTGATCCTTTGGGATTCGACCGAGATGCCTTGATCACACAGCTGGCTTCTCGTATGACTCAGCTTCTTCACAGGGCAGCTGCCTTGCTACTACAACCCACTTGTTCAAGCTTCTTGGATTTGATCACGAAGCCCTCCAAAAGCTTGAGACTGGTTCGACCTTGAACCTTTCTACAATCCTCCGTGGAATGTAGACCCCTTGATTCTTCAAATGTTTCCTATTCAACTAATTGAAGTTGTCTTTCCTTCACAGGTGAGTGTTGGATTGATTTCCTTCGTAATGTAGACTTGAGGATTAAACTTGAATGACTTGAGAATATTTCAGTAGGTTACAACTCGAATAATAGCTTGAAAGTTTCAGGTAAAACCAGGTAACCTTTTCTCAAAGTGATTCCTCAGCCTTTTATAGTGTTCTTTTGAAAATTTGCCCGTTGAAGAGATAGGTTAATTTTCAAAAGACATTTGGTCGTTGTGAAAAGATTGGAAGATCTGGCCAAAGAAGGTGATCCTTGGAATTTACATGGTTCGATCCTTCCCAAGAAAACGCGGCGTGTTTTGTCTTGAGTCTTGGAATTTACATTTTCGTATTGAATGAGTCTTCAACTTTTTCAGGTGGTTCGACACACAGTGCGATGCTTCCCATTGGTTTATTCCTTTTGCACGCTCTCGGGATCGAGCACTTTAAGAGGACGATATGGGAGTATTACTTGTTTAAGTAATTTTCTTGACTTCTGTGCAACGGATCTCTTTCAGTTGCTTCAACTTGACTGCATTTCCTTGATTTTCCCAGATGACTTCGAGTCAGCTTCCAATCATTGGGTGACTCATCTGTCACATCAACTTGAGACTTGGCTATCTTGAGTTGACTTGACTGACACTTTACTCACCGCATCTCATTTTGCACCTTGATTGAGTTTCTGTATTTTCTTCCTTGCTACCCTCAGCTGCCTCACAGCGGAGTCTTCCTTCTAGTCTCCAGTTGAATTCTTGCATGTTCAGACATATCTGACTTAACTCAGCTCGACCAACCCTATCTATTACAATGCAAATTACACGGAAAATGGGGTGGCAACTTTCTATTCTAAGTTTTACATGGTATTCATCAAAATCTAAAAATTAATTTCCCAACAATTTCCCCCTTTTTGATGATGCCAAAACTTAAAACATGCATTGAACAATTAAATAGCAAAGATACGTACAGACAATGTAGAATCACATAATGTATGCATAGAATCAATCTTTTATTGATCATAATATTCTAGTTCTTTACACAACTGTTTACAAGGTGTATCAGAGCTTAATTAGAGCTTAAGGAAATCATGCTATTCTATATCTACGCAAGTATAGAAATTATATAGTTTCATTCAATGTACAGAGGACTTACATACAAATGCATTTACATAGTAAAATACATGAAAGGGTGGACAACAACACTTCATCTCATTCGCTGCCTCCTTCTTTCTTCCTCTTCAGCTTTGTCATCTTCTGACCTTTTTCTTTTCTTCTCTTCTTCAGCCGCCTTCTTTTTCTCATAAGCCTTTCTGGTAGCTTCATCTTTTCTTTTCCTTTCTTGTATCTCTTCCCACAGCTGAGTTTGTCTTCTATTTTCTTCTTCGATTCTTTTTACATACTCAACATTGTTCTTGGCCACTTGCAGGTTGGCTACTTCGTCGAACCCAGCCCAATAGATCCCTTCTTTCTTACTTGGATCTATATATTCAATGTTTTTGGGCAGAGGTCTAGGTCTGAAACCTCTTCCTCCTCCATCGCTTCTTCCTTCCTCCGCCTCTGGGGGCATGTATTGTCTTGGGGCCTTCTTTTTCCCCGGTGAGTGAGGTCAGCAGAGCAGAGCGCCGGTGGTATCTGTCTGTCGCCGCCTTCTTCACATAGCTTGAGGCCTTTTTCCCAATACAAATCCAGGCTTGGGCCATGGACATATTTTTTAAGTAACCCTGATCTGAGCGTCTTGAATTCATCAACAGATCTTGGCTCGGTTCCGACGTCCGAAATGGCATAGGTGTCTCTGTCTGTTGGAATACCTCCATGTTGTTTCAGTATATCTATAACTCGGGCATCCATCTTTCCTTCCACCTCCTTCATCCCTGCTTCTATTATTTTTTGCTTTTCAGCCATGGGTATGCTGGAATGTTGGAGTGGCGAGTCATCGGGAGTTTTTGATGATATCATTTTGTGACAAGACCTTGTTGGGGGGTTTTAGCAATCATCAGGTTCATATCTTTTGAACCTTCCCCCTCAACAGATTTTCCCTTCTTCTCTCTTCTCAGTTCTTCATCTGTCTTCTCCTTCACAGTTGCATCCTTCTTCTCGACCTTCGTAACCTTTCATCGCTTTTTAGGTATTCCTCTTCCCCTTTTTGGCATCATCAAAGGAGAGAGGAACCCCGGAAACAAGCCGCAATCGGAAGTTTAAGCGGCCGATAGCCGAGTTATGTTATGTCAATCTGCGGAGTATCTTGCACGGAATTCGAGCGAGTGGCGTTGGATTCACTGCCACAGTTTCATTTCGGCCATGAGGAGGCTGAATTTCTTCTCCATGTTCTCCTCTACGCGCAAGCTCTTTCTTATGAAATTCACGCAGAATTTGCATCTCTCGTGTTGTGAGATTCATGCATTCGATCGATGTTTTCTTGCATTCTTCTCTTCATATCATTCTTAGCCCGCCAGACTAGCAATGTATTGAACAAAGTTCAAGTATCGAACTTGTTCTACACGCATTGTCTCTTTGTTGTTGCCACCATTCCGGATCGACAATTATTCCTCGCAGACGGCGGTAAGATTAGCGTCTCGATTATCTAGTCTCATGTCGGTGAGGCCTGGTGCCTTTCCATTTTCTCTATCTCTGCAAATATGGCCTTGAAAACTTCTCGAACCTCAAATTTGTCACTTGTCTTTGGCGGCCAAGCAACGTCAAAGTCGAAGTCTGCTGGGACGATGGTATCTGTTGGAATAACGGGATCAGGTTTATGGAAACGTTCTTGATCTCTAGCTGATTCTTCAAAAAAGCCAGGTAGCTCCAAAGAGAAGGGGAACAATTCTTCAAACGGATCATCACGGGCAACGGGAATCTGCTCAACGGTAACTTGTTCCCGTGATGTGCCCGGTGGAGTCGATTCGCCGCAGACTTGGGAGCCTACGTGATTGACTGCTTTCATTTGTGGGTCTGTTGTGGAATTGACCTCCACTGGCCGAGCCTCAAGCTTTTCAACGATTTCGTCGGTCTCATTTGGTTTGTCCATATGAGTTGGATCGGTCCTCGGCCGTATCGATGGCGTCATCGAACGATGATGAGATTTGCATGGGTGGCTCATCATCAAAAGTAAAAGTTTGGCGAGTAGCCTTAAGATCGGACTTACTCATACTTGGGAGAACATCCTCAGCTGAGTCTTTTGGATCGGCAAAGGGGGATGATTCAGCTTTGTCTTCACCTTTAGATCCCAGAAAGGTTACATCAGGATTGTCTTGGGAATCGTGAAGAGCACTTATCTCCTTCTCAGATGGATCAATGATAGTAGGAGGGATGTTCTGTGCTTCCGTTTCTTTACCCCGGGAAGTCTCAACCTCCCGTTGGCCTTCACTACCTCCCGCAATCTCAATGCGGCGAGGCTTGGACAATCCCTTCGGCTGACTCAACTGCCTTAGGGTCTTCAGAGGTGGCATCCACTGGAGTCTCAACTCCATGAATTGCACTTTCATCGCCCAGAGTGTTAACTCCAAGGGCAAATCCATCCTTTGCCTCGACTGCATCAGCAGCGTCATTGGCCTTCAAAGCGATTTGGCACTGGCACTTGAGACAATCTCAACTGCCTGGGGCCTCTTCGGTGACAACTTGATGTGTATCCATTTGTTTTTCCTTCTCCACTTCGCCTCCAAGATTCGTTGTGGAGTCACCGCAAAGATCCTCCGTCCTTGCCTGCAGGTGGAGGAGTTTCCCCTCACCCGCACACTAGCCGAGAGACTAGGAATGGGGTCACTCGTCTCCGGACTCCGGTTGTTCCTTTGAGTATTCACCGTTGGGACGGTGGTAAGACACCTTCATTAGGGGTTGGCTCGACCGGGGTCCCCACGTTCCCGTTTCATCATCGATTCCTTAACACCTTCTTCTCGAGTGAGCTGGGAAGTGGTGGCAAGAACAACTGTGGCAATATGCTGCACCACTCCCATCGGATCAATCTCCAGCTGTGATGTGGAAGACTCCCCTGGTCCTTCCAATAACCGTTGCTCATGTAAGACCCTAGATTCCCGCATGGCTTGATGCATCTCCAATTCTTCTGTAGCAGCAGCAGGGTCCAGATCCTCATCACTCCCAGAGAGAATGTCAAGATGAGGATGTGTATGATCAGTGGTTCCAGTAAGGGGACAAATACTGGCCTTCTCACGAGCTTCAACTTCCTCTGCCAGTCTCTGGTTCTCCTTGTCTTTGAAGATCTGCAAGATATCTGTGCAGTTTTCTTCATCCAGTGCTTGGACCATAGTGGTCAATCCGAGAAAATTCAATAGTTCGTCTTCTTCTTCAATAAACTCCGGTCTTTGGAACTATTCCCTGGATCGACTCAGCTTCCACTTCCTCCATTCTTGCAGATGATTTTGGATGTCTGGATATGGTGGGGATAAGATCATCACATCATCATCATCTTTATCATCTTCTCCCTGTTGCCCTTCATTTTTAGGAATAGAAGGCAACATACTCTGCTGCTCAACTCCTTCAGCAGCATCAGGGACAGATGAAGATATAGTCTGTCAGGAGAGTCATTGTCTCACCGCTTCCTTGTTCTTCAAATTGTCTTGTCCCATACTGGTCTTCGATTTGCCTATCTTGATTGGCTTCAAGCAGACTTTGGCGATTGCATCAATAATCTCTCGAGACTCTACTTCTCCATTTGTTTCGCGATCCGCTCCGGTGAGTGGCAGACTCATTGTTTTCTCAAGCTCGACCGCTTGAAGAGTCTTCTCCTTTTGGTCCTTACTAGAGGAATTTCGGTTCGGATGCAGTTTTCCGAGTCTTGGCGGCGCGGGGCGGTGCTTTGTCTTTTCTCGAGGAGCTGGCCTTCTAGGCTTATCGATCCTCCTTTTCTTAATAATCGAGAAGGCATTTGGGATTCCTTCTCTCATGGGTCAGCCGGGGCAGTGCGGATTTCTTTTTTCTTTCTTTGCGGGGGCAACAATCTTCTTTGAAGTCAGTAGGGGCGCTTCTTCGGGGAGAGGAGGAGACAGTTGTTTCTTCAGGCCGGTGATTCTCCTCACTCGTATCAGCCCTCTTGGTGTACGCTCTTCTTCGTGCTCTGGAAAGGTTCAATCGAACATTTTCTTGTTTACATGGAATGCCTTTCCATGTCGAAGAGGACTCCTTCACTTCTATCATCCGACAATCACCAGGCCATATCCCAAAGATCCTCCAAACGAGCCATCCTCCTTGAAGGATTTATTCCCAATATCGCAGAGTCTGCTGTATACAAACTCAGACCAGTTCACCTTTTTCTCCTCCATGATCGCAGCCATCACGATCAACTTGGTTTTGGACAGCTGATTAAAGCTTCCAAACTTTATATCTATGCATTTGGCAACAATGTCTAACAGCTTGTGGTAATCCTCCTTCAGCAGCTTCTTATCAGCTGTGTAGACAACTTTTGCAGCACAGTCAGGCTTGGCTACTTCCTTCCAAGCAGCAGCCAGGTTAACATCAGCTTCATAGATTTCCGGCACTCCTTCCGCCAAAGAACAAACGGTGTTGCGGATCTTGGCATGATGGTGAAGTCTTTCCCGTGAACAGAGGACTTGATGCCCTCATCGTGAACTTTAGCGTTCACATAGAACTGTGCGACCTCCTCCACGTAGGTCATCTGAAACTCCATAGACAAAAAGGGTTTCAGTCCTGATTTCTCCAACTTCTCTGCTATTTTCTTCACAAGGGTTTCGTCTGACCCTTGTTTGATCATGCCCTCGAAGTCCACAGTAGATCCCATGTGGATTTGCTTTCCCAACTTGACGAAGTCGTAAGTAGATGCCATTTCTCGAAGATTCACCGAATGAAACTTTGAAGATAAGCTTTGAAGATTTGCAGGGTTTTGAGAGTAAAAATGCTTTCTTTGCTTGAGAGAGATGAACAGTTTTGGTAAAGTGAGAGAAAATCGGACGAAGTGGTATATGTATGTGTTATGAAAGGACGTGCGAGTTGTTTTTGAAATTTGATCAAGATCAACGGCTCAGATTTTGCACGCCGATTAACATTTAATTTCTCGCATTTAATGCGGCAGCATTTATATCCAATCATAAGCTTGGTATGTAGCTTTTGACTGTACACGTCATAATTATGCTGACGTCATTCTTAAAAACATTCCCGCTTAGTAAAAACGACTGCGTTTTTGTCACTTTGCTCATAAATGACTCAGCTTATTCCTTAGCTGATTTAACTCTTCTCTCTTTGCACATAAGCACTCAGCTGTCAGCTAACTCGATGCAGCTGATACTTAGCTGATTCAAGAGTTCAGCTCTTTTTCATCTTTTCAAGTTCCATCTATTATCTTTGACTCTTCTGAGTGTCAACTCAGCTCAACACCCTAATTCATGCTTGAGTTCTTCAAATCTTGATTCACATAATGGTTTTGTGAATATATCGCCTAATCGCTTATCGGTTGAGATATATTCAAGGTGATGTCCTTCTTTTCAACATGATCTCTTATGAAGTGATATCTGACATCAATGTGCTTTGTTCTTGAGTGCAACACAGGATTTTGAGTGATTGCAATTGCACTTGTGTTATCACACATAATTGGAATTTCCTTTTCTTCAACTTCATAGTCTCTCATTTCTTTGTCTCATCCATAAGATTTGGGCACAAATTTGCCCGCAACTATGTATTCTCGTCACCGGTGTGGAGGTGGCTATCGAATTTTGCTTCTTGCTAAACCAGGAAATTAATCTATTTCAAGCATTTGACATGTACACGAGGTACTTTTCCTGTCAACTCAACATCCAACATAGTCAGAGTCTGAATAACCAATTAGTTTGAATCCTCCTTCCTTTGGATACCATAAGCCAACTTCTTGACTTCCTTTCAAATATCTCAAGATTCTCTTGGCTGCAGTCATGTGGCTTTTTTTTTTGGGGCGATTGAAATCGGCACATACACCTACAACAAAGGTGATGTCCGCCCGCTTGCCGTGTGAGATAGAGCAATGATCCAATAAGTGCTCAGATCTTGTTTGATCCACGATCTTGCCATCTCGTATCCATATCCATTTTGATCGATGTATTCATTGGTATTTTCATAGAGGACTTCTCTTCCATACCGAATTTCTTCATTAAATCTCTCGGTGTATTTTGTCGACTTATGAAGGTTCCATCCTTCAAATTGTTTTACTTGGAGTCCAAGGAAGAATGTCGCTCTCCCATCATGCTCATTTCAAATTTGTTTTGCATGAGATTTGAGAATTTATCACATGACTCTTTGTTTGTGGATCCAAAGATGATGTCATCCACATATATTTGAACAAGCAAAGATATCTTTGTTCCCATCTTGAATTTTGAAGAGTGTTCTATCCACTTTGTCTTTTGTGAATCCGTTCTCGATCGGGAATTGTGATAATGTATCATACCATGCTCTTGGTGCCTGTTTCAATCCATATAAAGCTTTCTTGAGTTTGTATACTTTATCTCCAAGAGTCTTCTGCTCAAATCCTGGAGGTTGTTCAACATACACTTCTTCCTCCAATAACCCATTAAGGAATGCACTCTTTACATCCATTTGATATACAGTGAAGTTCTTGTGAGCAACATAGGAAAGAAATATCCTTATGGCTTCCAATCTTGCCACAGGAGCAAAAGTTTCATCAAAATCTATTCCTTCTTCTTGGCAATACCCTTTGGCTACCAATCTTGCTTTGTTTCTTACCATAGAACCTTCATCATTCATCTTGTTTCTGAACACCCATTTAGTGCCAATAACATTTTGATGGGTAGGTCTTTGAACCAATAACCACACTTTGTTCCTTTCAAACTAATTCAACTCTTCTTACATGGATTGAATCCAATGTGTGTCATCCAATGCTTGTGACACATCTTTTGGCTCTATTTGTGAGATGAAACAAGTGAACATTGCTTCTTATTGAGTTCTGGATCCAGTTTTCACACCTTCTCTTACATCTCCAATGATTAGTTCTGGTGGATGGTCTCTCAGCCACCTTACATCAAAGTTGGAGTAAGTTGGTTGATTGATCGTCTTGCAAATGACTATGTTATTTTGATCAGCTCTCATCATCACTTAGTTGCATATTTCCCACTGTCTTTGAGACTCGGCTATCTCATCTTCATCCGGGTTTATAATTCCACTTCCAGACTTCAACATAGGGACTCTTCGCATGGTTGGTGATTGAGCCTTTTATCGGTGACTCTTCAATGTCTTCTCCATTTACGTTGGCTTCATCAAACACCACATGAATGGATTCTTCGTGACCATTGTCCTCTTGTTGAGCACTCAGAGGCTTTGCTTTGTTGAGTATCCTAAGAAGATACCTTCATCACTTTAGCATCAAAAGCCTTTAAATTGTCTTTGCCATTGTTATGAATGAAGCATTTGCATTCAAATATTTTAAAATATGCAACATTTGGCTTTCTCCCCGTCCAAATCTCATAGGGAGTTTTTGTCACCGTTTGTCTGTTTGTCATGCATCTATTTTGAGTATAACATGCCGTGTTTATTGCTTGACTTAAAATCTCTTTAGCCGACCTGCTTGACTAACGTGGTCCTTGCCGCTTCTTTTGAGAGTTCTGTTTCCTTCTTTCTCGCAACTCCATTCTTTGTGGAGTCCTTGCTGCAGAGATAGTTCATGAGCAATACCATTTTCAATACAATATCGAGTTATTATTCCATTGACAAACTCGGTTCCTCTGTCGATCTAATTTTGATAATGGTTTGACTCTTCTCATTTTGGATTCTCTTCATCAATTTGTGGTAGTTTCGCAGAGTTTCTTTTCTTCTTACACATGAAAATTGTCCATGTGTATCTTGAGTAATCATCTACTACCACCAAAGTGTATTTCTTTCTGCTTATGTTGGCTGGTTCAACTGGACCAAATAGATCCATATGCACTAGGTGCAATACTCTTGTTGAAGATGGACATGTCTTTTCTTTGAATGATGATTTCATTTGCTTTCCCATCTGACATGAATCACATACACTTTCCTTCTTGTATACTGAGTCTGGAAGTCCTTCTACAAGATTACTTCTTGCAAGTTTGTTAATAGTTTTGAAATTCAGGTGACTCAGCTTCTTGTGCCACAACCAACTTGATTCGGCTGTGCTCTTTGCTAGTAGACATGTGCTTGGTGTTGCAGTTGACCAATTCACCACATACATGTTCTTTTGTCTGCATCCTTGTAGCACTACTTCATTTGATTCAGTGTTCTTGATTTGGCACACTCCCATATTGAATCCAACATTATAGCCCTTGTCACAGAGTTGACTTATGCTTAGTAAGTTGAAATTGAGGCCTTCAACATATGCAACATCTGTAATTTCTAATCCATTTTTCTTGATGGATCCAATGCCTCTTATTTCTCCTGGAGCTTCATTTCCTCCAAATATGACTTTTGCACCTCTAAATTCCTTGAATTTTGATAGATTTTTCTTGGTTCCTGTCATGTGTCTGGAACAGCCACTATCCATGTACCAGGTTCCTTGGCACTCAGTTATTCCTTGAACCTGCAATCAAGGAAATTATGTTTTAGGTACCCATACTTGTCTGGGTCCTGAGGGGTTAGTATTGTAAGATGATCCAACCAATCTATAGCCAATTTATTTGACTCTAATAGGTTGCCATCTATCAGTGCCATAATCATAATTAATTTTGGCAAATTGCTTGGGGGTTCTAGGTTCATACAGCTGTCTCTTTTGTCTGTATGCCTGTGCATGTGTTTTAGCAATTGCTCTGTTTAGGTAGTTGTGATATCTCTGAGGATAGTGCCTGGGTGCATATGTGTGCTGATGATAGCTCTTTTGCCTTTGGAATGGCCTTTGCTGAGTCTTAGGCCTTTGCCATTTAGGCTTATATTCCATAGGTCTTTGCTGATAGTTCACATTATTCCAATCAGCTTGACTTGGATAGTTTCTACCATTCCCATCACATGTGTTCCTTTTGTTGAATTTTTGGGCTTTTGGTAGCTCTGTTTCTTCTTTACAGAGTACTTCCTATTTGGAGTTTGCTGAGGAACTCGGCTGGATTTCTTTTAGTTGTCCTTTCAGCATACTCAGCTGGTTGTTTTCCTTTTCCTTTATAACCAAGGCCAGTTTGCTTGTGGTTGTGCTTTGGAATGAATGTGTGTGCACCATTTGGAGTTTTGGATTTTTGAGATGCTTCATTATTTGAAGATCCTTTTTCCAAAATCACTCTTGAAACTTGACTTGGCATAGAGGAATTAAATCCCAAGCCTGTCTTATCTCCACATTCTATTTGGCTCATAATAAGATCATCCAAAGATTTCGATGCCTTAGTGAATGAGGCAATCACATTTTTGAGGTCATTTTCCCTCTTTTCTGTAGCAGCTATCTCTGCTATTAACTTAGCATTTTCAGCCTTTAGACTTTTATTCTCACCAGCTATGTGACTTAGAGTACTCAGCTCTTTGGTCAGCTGTGAGTTTTGGCTTTTGAGTAGGCTGTTTTCCTCATTAGTAGTGTGTGTGAGGATTTAATGTGTTCAAAGTCTTTCATCATTTTGCCTAATGAATCATAAAGATCAGTGGGTGATGAAGTATGTGTGTCACAATCATTGTCACTAGAATGAAAAGTGCGATGAGTTAGAGTGTACCTCATCTTCTTGGTCGGAGTTGGTCTTGTTCTTTGGCCATTAGACAGTCAAGGCTTCTTCTTCAAAGTCACTTGAGTAGTCACTTCACTACTCTCCGAGTCTCTTTGTGTCTTTGACTGTGGGTTTGTCTCAAGCATCTCTGCGGCCAACATTGCTTTTTTTCTTCTCTTGTCTTCTTTCTCTCAAGACCTTTCTTTTTCTCTTCATTCTCGTATTTGTTGACTACAGGATATGGACAATCAATGGCATAGTGACCGGGTTGCTGCATAGGTTCCAAAGATACATTTCCAACTTTTTGATCGATTCTTTCCATTCTTGGATTGTCGGCTCTTTGATACTCAATCTTTTGATGCTGTTCTTTTGGGTGGCCTATCTTCCTTGACTTGGAGGGAGCCGAGTGTCTTCTCGGAAGATTCACCCTTTCCTCTCTTGTAGTTCTTATTGAAGAACTTGTTGAACCTTTTAACCATCGGGGCTATTTCTTCCGGATCAATGACTTCTTTGACCTCGGCTCTCTTCCCATCTTTAACAATTAGAGCAAATTTGTTTTGGGTACACTGCCTCTTCTCGGTCTTTTCTTCTCAGCTCAAACTCGTAGGCTTTGAGATCTGAGAATAGCTCATGGTTGGATGTTTTTGATAGGTCCATGGAGTTTCTCAGGGCCATGACTTTCATTTCCCACTCAGCTGGGAGACTTCTTAGAATATTCATACACATTTCTTTTTCGTGTATATTCTTTCCTCTTTGACAGTTCATTGGTAATTTCGGTGAATCTAGCATCCGGTGATCCAAGGTTTCTCCCGCAAGCATCTTAAAGTTTTCAAATTTTTGTACAAAGAACAAATAGCTTATTTTCCTTGATTTGCTCAGAGCCTTCACAAATCAAAGTTAGCTTATCCCAGATTTCTTTTGTAGTTTTGCATGATTTGACTTTGTTGAACATGGCTTTGTACATAGTTTTGTAAAGAATGTCCTAGGCCATGTTGTCCAAGTTGTATCTTTTTCTGTCATCATTTGTCCATTCAGCTCTTGGTTTTTCAACCATAGCTGGTCTGGGAGCAACATCCTCTTCTCCTTCATGCAACCCTCCTTGCAGCTGTGTTCACTTTTAAGATTTGCAGTGGCCCATCATCTATTACTATCCACATTTCATCGTGTAATGCTGATAGATGAGCTTGCATACGAAATTTCCAATCATCAAATTCCTCAATTGTGAACATAGGGATGTGTGTCAAGTTTGCTTCCATGATAATAACTTTGCTGAATAAAAGAGTTTTGAAAGATCAGGTGATAAAGCAAGCTTTAAAAGATTTGAGATCTAGTTCAGTAACCAGTGCGGAAGGCTTCAATGAACCAACCGCTCTGATACCACTTGTAGGTCCCAAGGGGTGTGAGTGTAAGGTTTAGAAGGGGGGTTGAATAAACCTTACAAACTTTTCGGTTTAGTCCTTTAAAACGTTCAGAGTTAATACTTCACAGCTGAGTCCTTGATGGACAGCTAAGTTAGTTAATCAGTAGAGTTAGCCACTCAACAGACTCGACTGAGTTGTTGATAGAATAACTCGGCTGTTTTGACTAAAACTTAACTTGACAGTGATATGTTTTCAGCGGAAGACTTAACACCCTTGAATTTTGGTTTAAGT
Organism: Rehmannia glutinosa; assembly: GCA_016081115.2. Lineage (NCBI taxonomy): Eukaryota > Viridiplantae > Streptophyta > Magnoliopsida > Lamiales > Orobanchaceae > Rehmannia > Rehmannia glutinosa. The sequence continues at coordinate 68,120,358 of CM071924.1, read as the reverse complement.
TGTTTTAATACTTGATTATAGGACTTTGTTAATTATTAGATGGACAACAAATTTATCAGCAGATATCAAAATAATGTGCAGAATTAAAATCTTTGAAATGTAAATGACACAATAAATTTTTATAGAGGTTCAAGATGGGGTAATTCTTCTACTCCTCTCTTCTCCAACTCCCGGAGGAATCCACTAAGTATTGATCAATATACAAAGTGGTTATCACCCAGGATGCAAGTCTTGATCACACAACCGACTTGATCCTTTGGGACTCGATCCGGAGATGCCTTGATCACACGGTGCTTCTCGACGACTCGCCTTCTTCACAGGCGTTGTCTTGCTACTACAACCCACTTGTTCAAGCTTCTTGGATTTGATCACGAAGGCCTCCAAAAGCTTGAGACTGGTTCGACCTTGAACCTTTCTACAATCCTCCGTGGAATGTAGACCCCTTGATTTTTCAAATGTTTCCTCTTTAACTAATTGAAGTTGTCTTTCCTTCACAGGTGAGTGTTGGATTGATTTCCTTCGTAATGTAGACTTGAGGATTAAACTTGAATGACTTGAGAATATTTCAGTAGGTTACAACTCGAATAATAGCTTGAAAGTTTCAGGTAAAACCAGGTAACCTTTTCTCAAAGTGATTCCTCAGCCTTTTATAGTGTTCTTTTGAAAATTTGCCCGTTGAAGAGATAGGTTAATTTTCAAAAGACACTTGGTCGTTGGCTTGTCTTGTTGCAGTCCTTGGAATTTACATTTCCTCGTATTGAATGAGTCTTCAGCTTTTCAGGGTTCTGACACAGGTGCATTGCTTCCTATTGGTTTATTCCTTTTGCACGCTTTTGGGACTGAGCACTTTAAGAGGGACAATATGGGAGTATTACTTGTTTAAGTAATTTTCTTGACTTACGGCAACGGATCTCTTCAGATTGCTTCAACTTGATCGCATTTCCTTGATTTTCCGGATGACTTGAGTCGCCTTCCAATCATGGGTGACTCATCCGTCACATCAACTTGAGACTTGGCTATCTTGAGTTGACTTGATCGACACTTTACTCACCGCACCTTCGATTGAGTTTTCGCTGCTTCTTCCTTGCTACCCTCAGCTGCCTCACAGAGGAGTCTTCCTTCTAGTCTCTAGTTGACTTCTTGCATGTTCAAACATAGCTGACTTAACTCACTGACCAAACCCTATCTATTACAATGCAAATTACAAGGAAAATGGGGTGCCAACTTTCTATTCTAAGTTTTACATGGTATTCATCAAAATCTAAAAATTAATTTCCCAACAGAAGGTCTTGCTTATGTTGAGCCCTCAGCAACTCATATCTATTTTGTGTTCCTAGTCCATCCTGAATATGTGATCCCTCTGCCTCTGCTGAAATTTAGCATTTTCAGCAATCCAAATCACTAGCTTGGCAAACAGAGATTTGAAGTAGCTGACTTGTTCTCTTCGGAGTGCCTTTGTTTGAGTTGTCCATTCCCTGATTCTTAGCATAGTACCTCGGATGTCTCCATAGATGGTTGCATCGTGATTATCCAGTTGTTGGTTAAGAGCAGCAAATCCCTTCTCCATGTTTTCTATTTCAGCGCAGATAGCCTTGAAGGCTCTTCGAAAGTCTGCTGAATCGGTTGACTGCTCTTCTGGCCATACAACATTGAAGTGAAATACGAACAACACAACTCTGAGATCATCTGGAGCTTCAAACTCTTCAGGGTGGATTTCCACAGTATACTTGGCACTTTCAGCAGTGGACTCTGTCTCTAGGCGTACCTCAGCTACAAACGAGAAGTAGTCTGAGAACAGATCATCTGGGACAAGAGGAATTTCTTCTACTCCTCCTTCAGGATATTTTCCTTTGCCCTTGATACTTACTTAAGCTCTATGTGCCTTAGCTCTTTAAACCTTCATCGACGATCCTTGTTTGTGTTAGCTGCATGAGTCGATCGATCCTCAACTATCTTAACAACTTCATTGGACTTAGTTTGATTTTCATTTTGAGTAACCTCAGCCTCAGCTGCCTCAGCAGCGTCACGGGTTGGTGATGGCACCATAAGGGGAGGGCTATCAACCAAAGTAAATTTTGAGCGAGCAGTTTTCTCGCTTGCTTCTTGCATTTTTTCCACAACCTCCTCGATCTCTGGGTCCTCAACAAGTTTTTCTTTTTGAGCGGACTCAGCTTCGTCTTCTGTATCAAGAAATTCTACAGAGACATTTTCTTCCTCAGAGTCATGTAAGGTACTAATTTCTTCCATGTTGGGAAATTTATTGTTTAGATTTTGATGAATGCCATGTAAAACTTAGACAAGAAAGTTGGCACCACCCCATTTTCTTTGTAATTTGCATTGTAATAGATAGGGCTGCACGAGCTGAGTCAAGTCAACTACGCCTGGATATGCAAGAAGTCAACTAAAGGCTAATATGAAGACTCCGCTGTGAAGCAGCTGAGTATGGCAAGGAGGAGAAGTCAAGAACTCGACTGAAGGAGTATCAGCTGGTTACAGCTGTGAGAAGTGTCAGTCAAGTCAACTCTAGACAGACCAAGTCAAGTTGAAGTGACAGATGAGTCTTCCATAATTGGGAGCCGACTCAAGTCACCCGAGGAAGTTAAGGAACTATCATCAAGTCAAGACAATCAAAAGAGTCCGTTGAAGTAAGTCAAGAAAGTTACTTAAATAAGTAATACTTCCATGCCGCAATATTCTAAAGTGCTCACCCCGGAAGCGTGCAAAAGGAATAAACCAATGGGAAGCACTGCACCTGTGTCAGGCTCTGAAAAGCTGAAGGTTCATTTAATACGAGGTAATGCCAATTTCAAGGACTGCAACAAGACAAGCCAACAAACACTAGTGACTTTTGAAAATCAGCCTATCTCTTCAACGGGCAGATTTTTGAAAGATCACTATAAAAGGCTGAGGAATCACTTTAAGAAAAGGTTACCTTGCATACCGAACCACGAACATTCAAGCTAACATTCGAATCAGAACTCGAAAAAATATTCTCAAGTTATTCAAGCAAATCCTCAAGCCTAAATTTGAAGGAAATGAATCCAACACCAAGTGTGAAGGAAAGACAACTTCAAATGTTGAAGAGGAAACTTTTGAAGAATCAAAAGGGGTCTACATTCCAAGGAGGATTGTAGAAAGGTTCAAGGTCAAACCTGGTCTCAAGTTATTGGAGGGCTTCGTGATCAAATCCAAGAAGCTTGAGCAAGTGAGTCAAGCAAGCAAGATAGCCCGCCCGTGAAGAAGAAGCTAAGTCGGACGAGAAGCCAATGTGTGACCAAGGCATCTCTGATCGATTCCCAAAGGATCAAGTCAGCTATGTGATCAAGACTTGTATCTGGACTGTTAACCACTTTGTACTCTGATCAATACTTAGTGGATTCCTCCAGGAGTTGGAGAAGAGAGGAGTAGAAGAATTACCCTATCTTCGAACCTCTATAAAATTTATTGTGTCATTTACATTTCAGCATTTCATTTCTGCATATTACATTATATCTGCTGATAATTTGCATTGCAATTGATATTTAACAAAGTGCTAAAATCAAGTGTTAAAACAAACTTAAACCAAATTCAAGGGTGTGAAGTCTTCCGCTGAAAATCTCATCACAGCCAAGTTAAGATTTAGTCTAAACAGCTGAGGTATTCTATCAATAGCTCAATCGAGTCTGTTGAGTGGCTAACTCTGCTGGTTAACTAACTTAGTTGTCCCCCAAGGACATAGCTGTGTATTTAACTCTGAAATATCTTAAAAGGACTAAAATTGAAAAGTTGGTAAGGTTTATTCAACCCCCCCATTCTAAACCTTACTCACACCCCTTGGAACCTACATTCCATCTCAGTTGACTCTGGGTGAGGAGCTGGCATTTGTTTCTCTTCTTCGGCCATTTTACCCAAGGAAGTCTCAACAGCGGTCTCCACCATTGTGGGGCCTTCAACATTCCCTTTAGCAGACTCAGCTGCAACAAGGTCTTGGACATTTCCATCAGCAGTCGGAGCTGCTTTGGGGTATTCAATGGCATCCTTAGAGGTCTCAACCTCTTGGATTGCACTTTCAGGGCCAACAATCTTAATTTCCATGGCCTCCTGTCCATCCTTTGCCTTAGCTGCATCAGCAGCTTCATTGGCTTGTAGCGTAGTTGGGATTTTAGCTGAGACAGCCTTAACCATCTGAGCCTCGTCAACCCCACTCTGATGTTCTGTTACATTATCCTCTTCGCCTCCTAACTTCAAGTTTGTGAGGTCTCTCACAGTCTCCTCCAACCCGGCTGTGGTGTGTACAGTTTCCCTCTCAGCTAGTGCACCAGTTGATTCACGGTAAGTGGGGTCACTGAACACTTGAGACTCGGCTGGTTTTCCTTTTGAGTGATCAGCCGACTGGGCAGGTGTCTCAACACCTTTGATAGGGGTAGGCTCAGTTAAGGTGCCCTCTACATCTCCTTCTTAGCTTCATTGCTAATATACCTGGTTTGTTCTTCGTAGCGCACAGGTGAGGTTGAAGCTTCGATGGTCCTCACCATTTCCAATATATCAGGGGTAGGAGAGATTTGCATGGATGAAGACTGTCCAGGCCCCCTTCACAAAGATTGATCATGCAGCTCCTTGGATTCTTTTATGGTTTGCTTCAGCTCAGCCTTCTCCACTGGATCAACAACATCTAGCACTTCGACGTCACTATCACTGTTGGAGCTTTGCATCGCACTTTTAGGAACATCATCAAAAGGGCAAGAATGAGGTTTCTTATACTCCTCAATTTCCTTCTCTTTCTCAACGACCTTCATCTTTTCCCCATCCTTCTTTTGATTAAGGATGGTTGTGCAGAAGTTTGGGTCCAAAGCTGACCGAATTCCAATGTTTCCAAGAAACTCAGGAGTTCTTTCTCTTCTTCAATCAACTCCGGGCTTTGGAGTTTTTCTCTTCTTCAATCAACTCCATATGTGGCTTTGGAATTAATAAGTAGGAGACAAAACTTGAAGATCACCATCTTTATCAATCAACTAGTTCTTGATGGTGATTGAAAGAACAATCTGGGGGACCACAATTAGTATTGGGTTCAGAATCTTCAGCTATCTCCCTAACAACTAGTTCTTGATGTGGCTGAGCAGCAACAGCTGATTCCTGCTCACTGACCATCACATCATCTATTTTTTTCGGACTCTGTTGTTCACCAACAACAGCATCTTCCTTCTCAGCTTCCGCAGCTATTCAGGACTCAGCTGGCTTAACAGCTAAGTCAGACTGTTTTACGAGTCTTCTTCTGGTTTTCCTTTTTAATGGAACTTCAGGTTCCAAATTCTCTGGTTCTTCAACAGTGAAAGTTGTCTCTCCCAGTTTCTGCTTCTTGGTTGCAGTTGGCTTACAAGGCACAAATGAGCGTTTCTTCTTCACGATAGATGAGGGAGTTGGAGCGGGTTCTTTCTTGGTTGCGGGGGCAGGTGCCTTCTTGGCTGCGGGGTAGGGGCTTTCTTTTTTGGAGTAAGCTTAGAGGATGGGGCTTTGGCAGAAGCAGTTGTGTCCACGGGGACGGTCTCAGTTGATTCCTCCTCACTAGTAATTGTCTTCTTTGCATGGGCTTGTCTCTGGACATCAAACAGGTGTAAATCCAAGCGGCTACGATAATCTAGAGGGGTAGTGAATAGATTATCTCCATCTTTTCAAATATACCCTCTTTTTTGAATCAAATACGCCAAGACAATAATAAAGGTGCGGAATGTAAACAACACGCGTCGATTTATAGAGGTTCAACCCACCTAGGGCCTAATCCTCTACCACCCCAATATCTCCGGGATGGATTTCAAAAAGAAAAAATATTTTATTAATTACCCCAATTAATACAACATCTTACAACATCACCTTGAAGAGCACCACACTCTTCTTCAACACCACCTTTGAGATTACCACAATCTCTCTTGAAGATTACCACAATCTCCAACGGCACCTTGTGAAGATTACCACAATCTTCAACCTTGAAGAATACCAAATTCTTCAATACCTCAAGAGCACCACACTCTTGAAACACCTATCACCTAGATCACCCAAGTGTATTCTTTCCACAAGAATACTCACAAGGATGTCTTGTGTTGAATGATGACAAAAATCAAGATTACAACTCAATAATGAATATTACAATTTGAGTGCAAGTGTAATCAAGAAATAAAGCCTAGACCTCAAGATGTGAAAGTGAAATACTTAGGCTATAAATACAACAAGAGTGTTGAATATGAAAGCTTGGAAATTTGCAGATTTCTTGTTGTGTATTTGCTTGTGTTGTTATCTATTGTGTCTTCAATTGATCCTCTATTTATAGGAGAGTCTTCACAAACATAGGCTCCTCCTTCAATTTTGTCTTGAAAAAGAAGATCACAAGATGTAGAAATAATGTACAAAATTGAAAAGCAAATCTCACTGTCAAGGAGTTCAACGGTACAAATTTTGCTGTCAAAAGATTACACAGCGCGACCGGTTGCCCTGTATAAGATTTCGAACGTTTGAATGAAAATAGTGCGATCCAGGTAGGGGTTGCAGGGGGTGCGACCGGTCAAGGTGGGGTGCGACCGGTCAAGGTGGGGTGCGATCGGTCGGCCTCACCCTTGACCGGTCCCCCTCTTCAAATTTTGTGTTCCAGAGAGTTCTGTTTCATTTACGCACTCTTCAGGTACCGGTCGACCTCTTGTTCGACCGGTCGACCTCCAAATTGAAATGTTGTCCGATTTTTATCAAAAATAAACTTCAAGAAATACTCCAAAAATTAGTAAAAACATTTTAAATCACTTAGGAGTATTTGGACAACATTTATAAAAATTGTTTTGGTGTAAAAAACCAAATTAACTCAAAAACATTAAATATGTTGTCCAATATTTTATCGAATAATAAACTCTAAAAATACTCCAAAAATTAGTAAAAACATTTTAAATCATTTAGGAGTATTTGGACAAAATCATCAAAATCATGATAAAAACATTTATCTAACAAACTCCCCCTTTTTGATGATTACAAACCAAAACAATTTTAGGAGATCGATTTTAAAACAAAACAATTTTATCCGGTCTAAAAACATCAATCCATCACAAGCAACATTTATCATAAGCAACTTCACAAGGATAGAAGCAAAAAATTTTCAAAATCATTTTTGCACAAGCTCCCCTTAGCAACATGCATAACAAAAATAAGTAGAATCAAACAACTAAAAGTCAATTGAGATAAAAAAGAGAAATTCTTACCATTTAATCGGTAAAGATGAGCAATGATGATGATAATCGAGCCTCATGAGGTCCAAAATATGAAATGTATGCAAGAAAACACATTTGAAGTGAATTGTGTGTGAAAATGTCAAAGGGGACGAAAAATGAACACAAAAGACCAAAATGACAAATGCTGAGAACAAAAACGATTTTAAGCAAATTTTCTCTATGGTCGACCGGTTGGGGGCATGGGCGACCGGTCTACATCATGGGCGACCGGTCGACCTTGCCCCAGACATACCAGTTTTTCATTCTGTTTTCCAAAATCCGAGGTTTAAACCAAAAATCCGATTTTTCGCCCCTAAGTTTCAAAAACGTGCAAAATTCAAACGTAGACCTCATTCAATATATATTATGTCAAAGTCAAGCTCGAAATGAGGTAAAATACTCGGCAATTAACAAATATCCGCGAGTTATCTTTGAGACGGAATTAAACACATCTCAAGTTTTTTGTTTTAGAAACGCAATCCCTTAGAAAAATATATCGAATCTCAATATGTTTAGTTTGAATATGAATAACCGAATAATATATACCGGACTTGTTATCCCAAAAAATAAGAACGTTTTAAGACTTTGGATACAACAAGTCATAAGAAGAAGTGCCTTTCAAATATTTGAAAATTTCTTTTAAGGGCACTTTAATGAGATTCGTTGGGATAGTTTTGAATACGAGCATATAGACATAAGGCATAGAAAATGTCGAGTCTAAAGGACTAAGAGAAGTTGGTGAACATACCTCGATTATATTTGTCAATCAATATGCCTTCCTCAACCTTTGTCAAACTTTACATTGGTAGTCATAGATGTTGAGATGATTCTTTCTTCTTCAATGTCTAACTTCTTCAAAGGTACTTTTGTATACTTTGATTGTGAATTACAACCACTTTCTTGGCATTGTTTAACTTGAAGTCCAATGAAGAAATTTTAGCTCCCCCATCATGATCATCTTAAGTTCACCTTGCATCAACTTAGAAAATAACTTGCACAATAATTCATTAGTAGCACCATAAATGATATCATAAATTTGTACAAGTAAATAATCTTGCCCTTTTTTTTTTAAAAAAAAAAGAGTAGTATAAACTTTACCTCTTGTAAAACCATTTAGCAAAAATAGCTAAGTCTATCATACCATACACGTGGTACTTGTTTTAAATCATACAAGGCCTTTTATAAAAATCATTTGGCGTAAAAAAATTTTAAACCCCGGAGGTTGTTTTATATAGACTTCTTCTTGAATAAAACCATTTAGAAAATTGGATTTAACATCCATTTGGTAAGGCTTGAAATTATCTTAAAACAAGAATGAGCAAGTAAAATGCAAATAACTTTTAAATGTGCTACGGGTGCAAATGTTACATCAATACCTTGACGATACTTTCGAGCTACTAACCTTGCCTAGGTCAACAAGCTTGTTCCAAAATTCAAAAAAAATCTGCAAAATCTTAATCAAGATATCTTGCACAAGAGCATAGTAATATCGAAAAATAGAGACATAATAACAAGTAACACATACTATGCTTTCAAACAAATCATCAAGAGTTTCATAAAACATTTAAGTTCAAATAAGCTTATAGGAAGCTATATAAGGTCTCTTTTGAAATTTGAAAAATTCAAGAGCATATAGTTGAGACCTCATTTACAAGAAGCATATGAACAAGAGCTTTGACAAAGCAACCAAGAATAATTTTATATGTGCAATAAAATGCATAGCTTAAAAAAATCAAATGTTTTATCAAAAATATAATCCTTTACAAATCTTGGATAAAACAAACTATGTCAAATAATGCCTTTTAAAGAAAATCCTCTTAATAGCACTTGTATAAAATACTTTGAAAAACACGCACGAATGACAAAAATATATCGAGTCTATAGGATGAATACCAATGATGAGCGTACCTCGATAGTTTATGGTCCTCTCTTGAGAAAATAACCATTGATGAAAATATATATGTCCTACACAATTCTTAAACACGTTTTGCACAAACATAATGATAGTAGGCTAAGCAATAAGAGATATCATAAAAGTGCTTATGCTATATAAAACCATAAGAGATAATAAAAACACCTTAGTCTATGTAAATGCACAAAAGTTGAGAACAAAATATACAAGGTCTCCTTTTCAAAATATTTAAAAACACAAATATATATTGAAGACCTTAATATTAAGAAATATTTGAAAACTTATTTTACAATTAAGGCACAAATAAAAACATGCATAACAAAATAAAATGCATATTTAAATGAGGAGATACGGTTTACCAATTACGCCATTTCCATGGGTTGTGTCGTTCCCATTGTTGATGATATCTTCCCCTTTGAAAATCATCTTGTTGATAATAGCTTCTCCAATTGCTCCATTTCCAGGGATTGTGTTCTTCCCATTGTTGATAGTGTCTTTCTCTTGGAAATTTATTTTGATGTTGTCTTCTCCTTTGATCAAATGAAATGGTCATTTGATGTCTTCCTGGCGGTATGTATTTTCCTCGATTATTATTCCACGGTACCTAATATGACATTATTTTGTGGTACCCTCAAGTGTTTGGGTCCTTTGGAATTAGCTTTGAGACTTTTAGGTCTCCAATAATAATTAGAGCTATTTCTAGCCCGACAAGTATTAACCGTGTGACCCGTTTTACCACAATCAAAACAAGTAGTAATTTTGGGAGCATAATGACCAATATGCATAGGGACTTGATTTCTTTTCACATAATTAACAACACTAGGCTTATGATCAAGTCCTTGTTTCAATTTATCACAACTATGAACATCAATAATATCGATCATTTTATCGGTACTCAAGTTGGATTTTGATAAATCATTTTTCATGCAATTAATATCCTCAACAAGAGTACTATTTTCTTTTTCAAGGTTTCTAACCTTGTCAAGTGTGGTGGTGTGATCACATGAAAGTGATTCATAAGAGGAAAATAAATTATCCTTATCAATTTTCAAAATATTGAATTCCTTTTTCAAATTTTTGTATTTACCAAGTAAGCTTTGGAATTCATTTTGAAGTTCATCAAAATCATTTTGCAAATCACTATAATCATTTTGTAATTCATTATCATAAGAAATGGAGGGTTTGAACTTACCTCGTTTTCTTCTTCAAAGCCCATAAGACATCGTTCGTTTTCATCGACGTCGGAAGTTGTAGGAAGCTCATCCCATATTGGGTTTGTATCCATTTGAGAAGTAGATGCTTTTGAGTCGCTCCTTTCATTTGCATATACTTCTTCTAATTTTCTCCATACTTCATGTGCCGATTTAATTCCTACAATATGATTATATTTCAAAATGGTAACTAAAAAATAAATAACATTAAGAGCTTTACCATTTAAAGATATGATTTTCTTCTCTTCATCATTGAGCTCCTTGAGGACTTTGGAGGAGTGTGGTGTATCTTTCATCGGAATGGATTCTCCATTGATGACCGTGTTCCAAATATTGAACCCGCAACATTGTAGATAGCATTCCATTCTTTCTTTCCAAAATGTATAATTTTTGGAATCAAATAGTGGTGGCTTGGTGGTGGAGGCGCCGGTGAGGTAGACTTCATTCGTAGCCGGTGATCGTTCCTCTTTACTCGCGATGTGGAACGAGCTTGCCAAAGAGTTTGCTTTGATACCACTTGTAAGTCCAAGCGACTACGATAATCTAGAGGGGGGGTGAATAGATTATCTCCATCTTTTCGAATATACCCTCTTTTTCGAATCAAATACGCCTAGACAAAAATAAAGGTGTGGAATATAAACAACACGCGTTGATTTATAGAGGTTCAACCCACCTAGGGCCTAATCCTCTACCACCCCAGTATCTCCGGGATGGATTTCAAAAAGAAAAAAGATTTTATTAATTACCACAATTAATACAACATCTTACAACATCACCTTGAAGAGCACCACACTCTTCTTCAACACCACCTTTGAGATTACCACAATCTCTTTTGAAGATTACCACAATCTCCAACGGCACCTTGTGAAGATTACCACAATCTTCAACCTTGAAGAATACCAAATTCTTCAATACCTCAAGAGCACCACACTCTTGAAACACCTATCACCTAGATCACCCAAGTGTATTCTTTCCACAAGAATACTCACAAGGATGTCTTGTGTTGAATGATGACAAAAATCAAGATTACAACTCAATAATAAATATTACAATTTGAGTGCAAGTGTATTCAAAAAATAAAGCCTAGACCTCAAGATGTGAAAGTGAAATACTTAGGCTATAAATACAACAAGAGTGTTGAATATGAGAGCTTGGAAATTTGCAGATTTCTTGTTGTGTATTTGCTTGTGTTGTTATCTATTGTGTCTTCAATTCATCCTCTATTTATAGGAGAGTCTTCACAAACATAGGCTCCTCCTTCTTCAATTTTGTCTGCAAAAAGAAGATCACAAGATGTAGAAATAATGTACAAAATTGAAAAGCAAATCTTACTGTCAAGGAGTTCAACGGTACAAATTTTGCTGTCAAAAGATTACACAACGCGACCGGTTGCCCTGTATAAGATTTCGAACGTTTGAATGAAAATAGTGCGATCTAGGTAGGGGTTGCAGGGGGGTGCGACCGGTCAAGGTGGGGTACGACCGGTCGCCCTAGGGTGCGACCGGTCGGCCTCACCCTTGACCGGTCCCCCTCTTCAAATTTTGTGTTCCAGAGAGTTCTGTTTCATTTACGCACTCTTCAGGTACCGGTCGACCTCCAAATTGAAATGTTGTCCGATTTTTATCAAAAATAAACTTCAAGAAATACTCCAAAAAATTAGTAAAAACATTTTAAATCACCTAGGAGTATTTGGACAACATTTATAAACATTGTTTTGGTGTAAAAAACCAATTAACTCAAAAACATTAAATATGTTGTCCAATATTTTATCGAATAATAAACTCTAAGAAATACTCCAAAAATTAGTAAATACATTTTAAATTATTTAGGAGTATTTGGACAACATTTAAAACCATTGTTTTGGTGTAAAAACAAAATCATCAAAATCATGATAAAAACATTTATCTAATAATAGGTTTGCCCGAAACATCTTCTTGTTGACATGGAAAGGTTTCCCATTTCAGAGAGGAACACCCTTCATCTCCATCAAGTGCCCTAAGATCAGGCCATAACCGAGTGAGCTGCTAAACATTCCATCGTCGTCCACAGATATGTTCATCATGTTCTGGCACAGCTTGCCAAAGATGAACTCTGCCCAGTTAATATTCTTCTCCTCCATGATCGCCGCCATGACAATCAGCTTAGTCCGAGAGAGCTGATTGAATGATCCAAACTTCATGTCAACACATTTAGCCACCACATCCATCAGTTTGTGGTAGTTTTGAGCAGTGTAGTTAGGCTTCGCAGCAGCCTCTGGTTTGGCTATCTCCTTTCAGGCAGCAACCAAATCAACATCTCTCAGTTATCTCTTTCAGACCAGAGGATGGGAGATAACAGTGATTAGCTAAGTCTGCAGCAGTCAACTTAAAGTCTTTGCTATGGACCGATGAGCGGATCTCATCGTCGTGAACCTGAGCATTCACGTAAACATCGCGACCTCCTTGAGCTATGTGTGAGAGAACTCCATAGACAAAAATTGCTTGAGACCAGCTTTCTCAAACTTTTTAGCGGTCTTCTTTGCTAGGGCCTTGTCCACGCCTTGCTTGGCGAGGCCTTCGAAGTCCATAGTAGCGCCTGTGTGGACCTTCTAAGCGAGCTTTGCATAATCATAAGATGGTGCCATTTCTGCCTTGGATTTGAGATTCGAGCAGAAAATAGAGCTAGGGTTTGCACTTTGTCCACAGAGAGAAAAAGCTTGAGTTTTCTTAGAGAGCAAGAGTGTATGTGAGGAGAGAGAAAATTCAATTTCTCTATATATGGGACATGAAAGGACGTTTTTGGAATTCAAAAAGATGAAAATTGATCAATGGTTGAGATCACATCTTAGAAACCGCATTAAGTGCATCAGCATTTATATCCAATCATGGGTAAACTGGCCCAGGCTTTTTACTGACATCATAATTATCGTTGATGCCAAGGCTAAAAATATTCCCGCTCGCAGAAAACGTTTGCGTTTTGTCACTTAGCTCATAAATAACTCAGTTGTCTTCAGTTACTCTGCATATCTTGACTAAATAACCACTCGGCTATGCAGCTAACTCGATACAGCTGACTAATTGTCTTGACTGTTTCACTTGGCTGTTAAGTGAAACTCTGCTGATTTTATTTTTTTCTTCTTTACCCTACTAATTGAGTCTTCTGAGCCTCCTAACTCAGCCTAATCAATCCACGCTCATTCTTAATCTCTTCAAACCTTGATTCACATAAAGGCTTTGTGAATATATCAGCTAGCTGCTTATCAGTTGATATGTATTCCAATGTGATGTCCTTCTTTTCAACATGATCTCTTATAAAATGATATATGACATCAATGTGCTTGGTTCTTGAGTGCAATACTGGATTCTGAGTAATTGCAATGGCACTTATGTTATCACACATTATTGGAATCTCTCTTTCTTCTATATCATAGCCTCTCAACTGTTACCTCATCCATAAGACTTGGGCACAACAGCTGCCTGCAACAATGTACTCTGCTTCAGCTGTGGATGTAGCTATTAAATTTTGTTTCTTGTTGAACCAAGAACCAATCTATTTCAAAGCATTTGACAAGTACCTGATGTACTTTTTCTGTCAACTCTACATCCAACATAGTCTGAGTCTGAGTAGCCAACTAACTTGAATCCTCCTTTCTTTAAATACCATAAGACAACTTCTTGGCATCCCTTCAAATACCTTAGGATTCTCTTGGTTGCAGTCATGTGACTTTCCTTTGGAGCAGATTGAAATCTAGCACATATACCTACAACAAAGTTGATGTCTTGGCCTACTTGCTGTTAAATAGAGCAAAGATCCAATGAGAGCTCTATATCTTGTTTGATCAACAGCTTTGCCTTCTGCATCCATGTCCATCTTGACTGAGGTATTCATGGGAATCTTCACAGATGACTTATTTTCCATACCAAATTTCTTCATTAAATCTCTGGTATATTTGGTTTGACTTATGAAGGTTCCATCCTGCATTTGCTTGACATGAAGACCTAGAAAGAAAGTCAACTCTCACATCATACGCATCTCAAATTTCCCTTGCATGAGATCTGAGAATCACACAGCTCTTTATTTGTGGATCCAAAGATGATGTCATCCACATATATTTGAACAAGAAATATACTCTTCCCATCTTGAATTTTGAAGAGTGTCCTATCAACCTTGCCTTTGGTGAATCCATTGTTAATAAGAAACTGAGACAATGTGTCATACCAGACTATTGGTGCTTGTTTCAAACCATATAATGCTTTCTTGAGCTTGTAGACTTTATCTACAATAGTTTTCTTCTCAAATCCTGGAGGTTGCTCCACATTGACTGCTTCTTCCAAAAGTCCACTAAGAAATGCACTTTTAACATCCATTTGATAGATAGTGAAGTTCTTGTGTGCAACATAGGCAAGAAACATCCTTATTGCTTCCAATCTTGCAACATGTGCAAAGGTTTAATCAAAATCTATGTCCTCTTCTTGGCAATACTCTTTGGCTACCAATTTTGCTTTATTTTCTTACTATAGATCCCTCTTCATTCATCTTATTTCTAAATATCCACTTAGTACCAATAATTTTTTTGTGGGTAATCCTTTGAACTAATTCCAAAACTTTATTTCTCTCAAATTGATTCAGCTCCTCCTGCATAGCTAGAATCCAATGTGTGTCATCCAATGAATCTGACACATCTTTAGGCTCAATCTGGGAAATTAAACAAGTGAACATGACTTCATGTTGAGTTCTGGATCTGGTTCTCACTGCTTCTCTAACATCTCCAATGATAAGCTCGAGGATGGTTGGATATCTAATGGCTTGAGCAAATCATAGATTAGGTCTTCTTTTGCTAAGTTGTCAAGAGCAGCCTTCTTCATCATTTAGCCAAATGTCTTTGAGATATTTTCTCATCTTTAGATGTTTTTGTCTTCGACATTCTCAATAAGGGCAAGCATAAACGATTCATCTTTTCGCCTAACCATCAATGTCTTCTCCATTAACATTAGGTTCATTAAAACCACATGGATCAGATCGTGACCATAATCCTCTTGTTCAACACCGAAAACTTTATTCACAACATTCCAAAAGATACCTTCATATTTTGGCATAAAAAGCTTTCGGAGGTTGTCCTTGCCATTGTTGTGAATGAAGCACTTACATCTAAAGATATGAAAATATCCAACATTTATTGATAAATAAACCTATTGATCATAAACCTATTTCGAGTGTAGCAAGCAGTATTAATGGCTTCAGCCCAAAATCTCTTAGGCAATCCAGCTTTAGCTAACATAGTCCTTGCAGCTTTCTTGAGAGTTTTATTCTTTCTTTTAGCTACTCCATCTGTTGTGGAGTTCTTGCAGCTGACAACTCATGAGTAATACCATTTTCTATGCAATACTGAGTTATAATCCCATTGACAAACTCAGTCATCTTTCAAACCTTATTTTGATAATGGTTTGACTCTTCTCATTTTGAACTCTTCTCATCACCTAAGGAAGCTTTTGCAAAGTTTCTTTCTTTTTACACATAAAAATGGTCCATGTGTATCTTAATAATAATCTACCATCGCTAAGGTGGATTTGTTTCCACTAATGCTGGTTGGTTCAATAGGACCAAATAAATCCATATGCAATAAGTGCAGTATCCTGGTTGAAGAATGACTTGGCTTGTCCTTGAATGAAGACTTGATTTGCTTTCCATCTGGCATGCATCACAAATGATTTCCTTCTTGTATACTGAATCTGACAATCCTTCCAAAGACGACTCTTTGCAAGCTTGTTGATTGTCTTAAAATTCAGGTAACTCGGCTTTTTGTGCCACATCCAACTTGATTCGGTTGTGCTCTTTGCTACAGACATGTGCTTGGTGTAGCAGTTGATCAATCCACAACATACATGTTTTTCTGTCTTGATCCTGATAGCACAACTTCATTTGATTCAACATCCTTGATCTGGAAAACTCCCATGTTGAATCCTACATTGTAGCCCTTATCACAGAATTGGCTGATGCTCAGCAGATTGAAATTTATCCCTTCAACATAGGATACATCTGTGATTTCTAGTCCATTTTTCTTATGGATCTTGTGCCTTTGATCTTCCTTGGAGCTTTATTTCCTCCAAATGTGACTTTAGCTCCTCTAGCTTCCTTAAAGTTTGATAGATTCCTTTTATCCCTATCATATGTCTGGAACAACCACTATCCGTGTACCAGGTTCCTTGGCACTCAACTGTTCCTTGAATCTGCAATCAAGGAAAATAGTTTTTAGGTACCCATACTTGCCTGAGTCCTGAGGGGTTAGAATTATAAGGTGATCCAACCAACATATAGCCAAATGGTCTGACTCTAAGAGGTTGCCATCTATCAGTTCCATAATCATAATGAACATTTGCAAATTTCTTAGGAGCTTTAGGCTCATACAACTGTCTCTTTTGTCTGTATGCTTGTGTGTGAGCTTGTGCATTTGCTTTCTTAGGTTATTAATGAAACTTTTGTGCATATTGGGCATTGTGTTTGGGTGCATGTGTGTGCTGATAATGATTTCTTTGCCTTGGGAATGACCTATTTTGAGTTTGAGGTCTTTGCCACTTGGGCTTGTATCCCTTAGGACTTGGCTGGTGTCTCATTTGATTGTTCCAATCCGATTGTCTAGGATAATTTCTACCATTCCCATCATATGGCTTTCTCTGTTGAAACTTCTGGGGATTTTGGTAGTTCTGTTTTGATTTCACATAATATTTTCTTTTTGGAGTCTGCTGATGGACTCTTCTGAATTTTGTTTCAGTTGTCCTTTCAGTATACTCTGCTGGCTTTTTGCTTTTACCTTTGTATCCTAGGCCAGCATGGTTGTGATTGTGTTTTGAGTGGGTGTGGGTGCAACATATGGTGCTTTTGATTTTTGAACTCCCTCATTACTTCAGGATCCTTTTTCCATTACCACTCTTGGAGTTTGGGAATGCACAAAGGAATTAAATCCTATGCCTGTTTTATCTCCACTTTCTTTTTGTATCATTATCAATTCATCTAATGATTTAGATGCCTTGGTAAATGATGTAATCACATTTTTCAAATCTTTTTCTCTCTTTTCTATTGCAGCTAAGTTCGCTTGAATCTTAGCTATCTCAGCCTTTAGCTCAGTGTTCTCAGTAGCTATGTGACTTAGAATACTCAGCTCCTTACTCAGCTATGAGTTTTGGCTTTTGAGCTGGTTGTTTTCCTCATTTAAAAGTGTGTGAGGTTTTTACATGCTCAAAATCTTTCATCATTTTGCCTAATGAATCATAAAGATCAGTGGGTGATGAAGTGTTTGTGTCACTATCACTATCATTAGAATTAGAATGAGATGAGTTAAAATGTACCTCATCTTCTTGTTCTTTGGCCATGAGGCATATCAAAGCCTCTTCTTCGGTGTCAGAGGAGTAATCAGCTTCACTGCTGTCGACTCAACTGGTTCTTTACACTTAGCTATGTCAGCAGCTTCAACAGCCAATATGGCTTTCTTCTTTTCTTATCTTCTCTCTCTGAAGACTTTTCTTTCCTCATCATTTCTATATTTGTTGACTAGTGGATAGGGACAGTCAACAGTAAAATGTCCTGGTTGTCAGTAATTCCAACACCAGTTTTCAACTTTCTGAAGTCAGCTCTCTGATATTCAGTCCTCTGATGGTCAGCTCTCTTTGGTGGTCTATCTTCCCTTGCTTTGGAAGGTGCTGAGTGTCTCCTGGATGATTCACCCTTATTTCTTTTATAGTTCTTATTGAAGAATTTGTTGAATCTTTTTACCATTAAGGCAATCTCCTCCTGGTCAATGGCTTCCTTGGATTCAACTTTTTTGGATTCTCCAGCCATGAGTGCAGTTGTCTTGGGTACATCTGTCTCTTCTTGCTCCTTTCTTCTGAGCTCAAATTTATAAGCCTTTAAATCTGAGAAAAGCTCATGGTTGGATGTTCTTGTAAGGTCCATTGAATGTCTCAAAAATCCATCACCTTCATTTCCCACTCAGCTGGGAGCGACCTGAGTATATTCATACACATTTCCTTTTGTGTATACTCTTTTCCTAGAGCTGAGAGCTCATTGGTTATCTCTGTAAATCTGGCATCCAGCTGATCCAAACTTTCACGTGCAAACATTTTAAAGTTTTCAAACTTTTGTACAACAACAGTTAATTTGTCTTCTTTAATTTGATCAGATCCTTCACAAATTAAAGTGAGTTTCTCCCATATTTCTTTAGCCGTTCTACAAGATTTCACTTTGTTGAACATGGCTTTATCGAGGGTTTTATACATAATGTCCTTGGCAACATTATCCAAGTTGTATCTTTTTCTATCCTCGTTCGTCCACTAGCATCGAGGTTTCTCGACCATGGTTGGTCTTGGTGCAAAGCAGTACAATCGGGACAACAAAGAAAGAATAAAGACGTCCACCATGTGCACCAGGAGCCTGTGACCTCTCCCTCGTTGCGGGTGCAAAGAAGACGACCAGGAGCAAGAGCCCTAACAGTTGTATTCACTTTCATTATTTGTAGTGGACCATCCTCAATGACGAACCATATCACATCGTGTAAGGCTGAAAGGTGTGTCTACATGCATATTTTCCAGTCATTAAATTCCTCAACAGTAAACATAGGAATGCGAGTTAGATTTGCTTCTATGATAATAACTTGTTTTTCGAGAAAAGCTTTAAAATAGAAGGTGTTGTATCCTTTGAAAAAAATGAGATCTAGTTCAGTTACCAGTGCGGAAGGCTCAATGAACCAATCGCTCTCATACCACTTGGAGGTCCCAATGGGTGATAAGTAAAGTCTAGAAGGGGGTTGAATAGACTTTACCAAATTTTCGATTTTAGTCCTTTTTAAATTCAGAGTAGACTCAAGTCAGTTGGGTCCTTGGTGGACAACTTAGTTTACTTACACAGCAGAGTTAGCCACTCAATAGACTTGACTGAGCTGTTGATAGTATAACTCAGCTGATTCAGTTAACTCTTTAAATACTCAATAAACTTGGTTTTTACAGAGGAAGACTTTCACCCTTAGTTTGAAATATGTTTTTCAACACTTAATCTGAGCTTAGTTATTATCAGTTGACTTAGCAAATTAACAAACAACAATAATAATGTGCAAGAATTAAAGTGTGCTGAATGTAAATGACACAAGCAGTTTTATAGTGGTTCTAGGATAGGGTAATTCATCTAATACACTCTTCTCCAACCCCTGGAGGAATCCATTAATGTAAATGTAACTTCCTTACAAAATGGTAACAGTCCAAGCTTGGCCTTGATTACACATCTGGCTCAGCTTTAGGGACTCAGCTTCTTCACAAAATAGATGTCTTGCTACTTCAGCTCCTTCAAACTCTTAGATTTGTACACACAGTCCTACAACGAGTCTAAAGCCTTTGGTTCGATCTGGAATCTTACTACACCTCCTTCACCCTTGGAGTGCAGACCCCTTGTTCTTTAAACAAGTTTTTCCTCTTCAACAAATTGAAATTATCTTTCCTTCATTGAACGTGTTGTATCGATTTCCTTCGAGTTTAGGCTTGAGGATATGATTTGAATGATTGAGAGAGTTTATGCTTTGATTGCTTGATTTCTCTTGTGCCTCAGATTTTTCATAAGTCTTGGTTGGTCGTTACCTTCTCTCAAATGAATCCTCAGCCTTTTATAGTGGCAGTTCGAAAATGTATCCGTTGAAGAGATAGATGCATTTTCAAACTCCACTTCTTGGTCGTTGGCTTGTCTTGTCTTGCATCTTTGATGTTTAAATGATCTGCAACCTTTCCTTAAACCTGCAGGTTTTCAGGTACATCTCATTGACTCCTTACTTTTTGCACTCTTTCAGCAAAACAACTTTAAGGTAGGCAGTTTGACACATGCCTATTTTCAGAAAACAATTGACTTTGCTTGACAATGGATCTCTTCTGCTTTCTTTGATCCTTTCTGCTGCATAACCCCTTTGACAGTCAACTCCACTTATCTTCGAATGAGTTTGCTGACTGAGACAACTTTTCTGTCACTTGACTGATACTTGACTTCACTGCACTCAACTGCCACACAACCAATTCTACTCTTCAATCTTTAGTTGAGTCCTGCATTCTTCAACTTGGTTCCTTCTACTTAGCTTATAGAACCCTATCTATTACAAGTTGATTTACAGTAGAATAGGGGTGCCAACTTCCTAATCTAAGTTTTACATGGTATCTTCAAAATGTAATACATAAATTTCCCAACATCATTTACTTTCAGCATTTTACATTCCTATCATTTATTTGATATTTGTGATTGTTAAATAACCTTTAAAATCTAATGTGTTGATTGGAAAAACTTAAACGGTGAAAGTCTTCCGCAAGATTAAAACCCTTAGCTACTAAACGGGCTTCGTTTTGGTCCATTGATGTAGGTCTCAAAGATGTCAAGGTAAAGTCTAGAAGGGGGTTGAATAAACTTTACCACTTTTGAAAATTTTAACTTATTTTCAATTCATAGTTTGAAAATAGTGGATTTCCTTGAACATATGAGTTAAAGCTTAGCAGGAGAGTTAACCTCTCAACAGAACACTTGACTATGTTGTTGATAGAGTAACTCAACTGATAGGCTATATTTTTGAGATTATGTTTTCAGTTAAGTACATTTTAAATTTTCAAAAGTGGTAAAGTTTATTCACCTCCCATCTGACTTTACCTTGACACCTTTGAGACCTACATCAATGGACCGATACGAAGCCCGTTTAGTAGCTAAAAGTTTTATTCAAGAAAAAAAGGTTCATTTTGCTAAGACTTTCAGTTCCATTGTAAAACCTATTACCATTCGTATTATTTTGGCTTAACTTTATCTCGACTGTGGGCAGTTCATCAAATTGACGTAAACAATGCATTTTTGCATGCTTTTCTAACTGAAGACGTTTACATGGCTCATCCACCTGTGTTTGTTCACCCATTGTTTCCCAGTCATGTCTGCAAATTACAAAAAGGTTTGTATGGTTTTAAATAGGCTCCGAGCGACTAGTTTGCTCGATTAAGTTCTTTCATACTATCTCTAGGTTTTTGCTAGGCAAAATCTGGTTTCTCACTTTTTATGCATCATGATGCTAATGATATTATCTTTTATCTATATATGTGGATGATATTTTTATCACTGGAAGTTTCACTCGTATCATTTCCTCACTGATCTCCCAGCTAAATCAATAGTTTGCTTTAAAAGGCTTGGGTTGTTTGTCTTGTTTTTTGGGATACAGGTACATAAAACTTCTCATGGTTTGTTTTTGTAGCAAACTCAATACATTCGTGATTTGTTGACTCGCGTTGGTTTAGCTGTTGCAAAATGTATCTCAACTCCTATCGCTCAATACCAATAACTATCTAAGCCATATGGTGACCCTTTTAGTGATACGACTCTTAATCGTAACATTGTTGGTGCACTCCAGTATTTGACCATTACACACCTGATAAGTGATTTATATGCATGCATGTTGGTATGCAATTTGACATATAATTGGTGTGGTTGCATGTATATTTAGCGTATTTGGTTTAGTTTCATTTGTTGGACCTGATACTGTGATTGTTCTATTATTTTGTAGCAAATAATGCTGAATTGGAGGTAGCATAGAGCATGATATCGATGGATGTCACAAAGGATACACCACGAGCAAAACGAACCAAGAAAACGATCAACAATTTGAAGAAAATAGGTTGGGTTTGTCTAACAAATTCCATAGATGGCTTTTCAGGCAAAAATGAGACACACCATCCAGTTGTGTGAAATCACATGAGTATTGTAGAACCACACGACCTGACCATGTGGCAGCGCACGGTCGTGCGGTAAGGCTCTATTTTGACTGATTTTTATCTTTTTTTTATTGGATTGAGTTGGGGAGACATATATGCAACTATAAAATGAAGAATAGAAGACGTAACATAGATATATCATCTTGGATAGCATGAGACTAGTCCTTGAGGAGAAGAATATAGATCATGGATAGCCATACAAAGGGATTGTCAAGGACTACACCAAAATCCAGATTTTTGAAGACTGATTCATTCAAGCCAGGAGAATTCATCATCTCAGTCTAGAATTTATATCCCATTCTTTCCTTTTCTTTTCACTTTAAATATTTCATTATGGATTTGTCTATGAGTTCGCAAATGAACATGTCTAGGTAATTTTCTTTTGATTCTAGGATATGATGTAGACTTCAGATCTATTTTATATTTGATTTGTTTATTTCGTATTAGCTTGTTTTGCCTATCTATTTGTGGTTTCTTGTGCTTAATTCTTGTGGATTACCTGATCAATAATTTGCATGTTTAATATGTTGGTTCATAACTAGAGAGATGAGTTCCAACAATAGATTAAACAAATCACAACATATATAATTGTAGAGTCGAGAGGCTTATGATGTTTGATACTTGATTCAATATGCTTTTGGGAGTTGATATTAATTGTCGAGTAGAGATGCTAGCAATTTATTATGTATCTACGGTTTGTTTGCGTCGAGAGAGAAAATGAACTAGGATATGAATCAAGTCCATAGATAATGTATAATTGGCTTTGCGAAATACAAGTTGAATATAATTTAGATATGCATGTTGAATTATAGTCCTAGGATCACTTTTATTCTTTAATTAATTCTCTACGTGTGAGCTTGTTAGTTTTTTATATTTTTATTTTATTTTATTTAAATTGTTAGATAATTAAACACTCATATATTTTACTGTTTCAACAAAATTGAGGCTACTATGATTGCGGTAATATGTATTCTTTAATCAATCCCTGTGGAATACGACCTTGCTTGCCATTATCTATTAACTACGCCGTACACTTGCGTTTAGTTTAATAAATTTGAGCGAACAAGTTTTTGGCACCGTTGTCGGGGATTTAGTTAATTAACATAGATATAGCAATAAGTAGTTTTAATCTAACTTGAGACACTTTATTCGCTTTATTTTTGTTATTTTTGATTAGTTATTGATACAAGCATGAATTTTTCGATGGATGAAGGTGCAAAATCGCATGAACATTTTGAAAAATTTCAAGTTGAAAGTCGACGATAACTTGATAATATAACAAATACTAGAGCTGATGAAAAAAATGGAGCAATGACAAAGTGGTCAAGGCCGCTACACTCCACCTCCGTCATACCAATAAACTACTTGTGAGTGGTTATTGTGCTTTTCAAAGTTAAATTAATGCTCTCTCCATCAATTTTGATATATGGTCCAAAAAAGTTTGGGGGGGTTATTTGTTTGTCTTTGGGAAGTATATTAACCTTTTTTTGCATCTAATATAGGTATTGCACGTAGAGCACATAGAGTTTTTATTGCATTACGATTTTGCATTTACACTTTTATTGCTTTAGCATATTTACTTGCTTTCTTAGAATTTTATTTGGAAGTAGAGATGAACTGATAGATTGTAGTGATGATTTTACTTTGGAGTACAATGTTGTCGTGTTGGGGAGTTAAGAGCCTTGACTATGCGTGACATACAATTCTTGGAGTTTTCTTGATTACTTGATTTTGTGATGACTAAGGAGAAGTGTAGTGTTTGACATGCTACCAAAATACAAAAATGATTTGGACCGTGTTTGAATTTTAACCCACTTTAGCCAATAAGCATACCAAAAAGTACAAAAAATTATTTGCTAGCCTGTTTGAGCCTTTGAGTCTATTTTGTTTGCTGGTAGCCATGTAAATATGAGCCCTTATAACCTTTATATATTATCTCACCTTAGTCCAGACTAATGAAGTGATGTTAGTGTAAAGGATTGATTTGGTTCATATTGTTTATTTAGGATTGGTAGGTGAGGTGGTAAAAAGTTGCACCAAAACATTATCAACTGGGTGAACAATTGGGATATGAAACAATAGAGTTTACAAGTCCTAGAAAAAAAGAAAGTAGAAAAAAAAGAAAAAAAAACTTGAGGACTTTGTGAGAAATTTGTTTAAGAAGTCTTGTTATGTTTGCTCTAAGTAATGACTTTGGTGGTTGTATGATTGAAACTTGCATATTTGTGGAAATGGATGAAAATTTGGTGTGGAGTTAAATCACATCCACTTTATGCTTAGTTCTCGATTTGTGGCATAAATATTTGGGATTGAGTGAAGGAAGGGATAAGAGTGTTCATGTACATATTTTTGCGCTCTCACCATTACTCCATTAGTCTTGGACGTTGAGTCACATTCCAATATTTATTATACCTTAACCAAAAGCCTACATTAAAACCAAAAGAAAAGTCCTTTTGATTCTTATTTGGTATACATGTTTAGTGGTGGCGAGTTTAGACTTTTTTTCAAGCTTATGGTATGCCATTTTCATTGAATTGACTTGATAGTTAATTGTCCTATTATACACTTTGAGTGCTTGAGTGATACATTTATCCGGTGAGGGACTGCAATGTCAAACACTTTACTTTAAATTGGTTGATGCATATTAAGTGACCATGAACTTTAAATTAATTATTGTGTGGTGGAAAAGTGCTTGAGCCTTGATAATATCTTCATATATGGTATGCAGTTGAGAATCCTTGTTTTTTTTTAAAAAAACAAAAAACCACCCCATACATGCATGCATTATTTTCTTTCTCGAGGACTAGCAACGTTTTAAGTTTCAGGGGATTTGATAAGTGATTTTAATGCATGCATTTTGGTATGCAATTTAACATATAATTGGCGCATTTGCATGCATATTTGGCGTATTTGGTTTAGTTTCAGTTGTTGGGCGTGATACTAGTATTGTTCTATTATTTTGTAGAAAATAAAGCCGAGTTGGAGGTAGAGTAGAGCATGATATCGATGGATGTCACAAAAAATATTCCACGGGCAAAACGGACCAAGAAAACTATCAATAATTTGAAGAAAATAGGTTGGATGTGTCCAACAAATTCCATAGATGGTTTTTCGTGCAAAAATGAGCCACACCACCCGATTGTGTGAAATCGCATGGGCAATGTAAAACCACACGACTAGGCAGGGCAACATCGCACATGTGGACAGTTTGGAACCACATGACTTGACCGTGCGATCACGCACGACTGTGTGGAACCACACGACCAGGCCGTGCGGGAAGGCTCTGTTTTAATGAATTTTATCTTTTTTTCTATTGGATTGAGTTGGGGAGACCCAGATGTGACTATAAAAGGAACAATAGAGGACCTAACATAGATACATCGTCTTGGAGAGTACGAGAGCCATCCTTGAGGAGAAGAATAAAGATCTTGGAGAGCTACAAAAGGGGATTATCAAGGAAGACACAATAGAATTCCATATTTTGAAGACGGATTCATCCAAGCCAGGAGAA